>APFE030231133.1:0-107837 GCA_000404065.3 Pinus taeda
AAAACTGCTAAAAATAGTAAGTTGTGCTACAATTAAGGAAACTGAAAATGCTGAGAAAGATAATGGTGGGGGTCCATGTGGACTTGGCAGGTGGCCACCAATATCCACCTGGATCAATAGAGAGGATGAACACCTTCATGCAGCACAAGACCCCTGAGCAGCAACTTAACAGTGTTTATCACTTTTCTCTTATCCAGATTTTGGTGGATCATCAGTTGGGATTGTAGGGCATTACTTGGGATGACTTCATCTCCCGTGACCTCTTTAGCACTTCACGGGTATTATCGGAGGTTGAGCATGAGATAGGTGGTCCTTATCATCTGTATGAGCACCATGAGACCACTACTATGCCAATATTCATCACATATCAGAGAGGCAGTAGGCATTTGTTTGCAGTAGCAAAGCGAGTGTTATCTCCACTCGGGGTGGAAGGGGCCTCGCTTCCGACATCGACAACACAAGTATAGGACAAGGGCAAGAGGCCCATGCATGAAGAGGGGCCATTAGGTGAGCAAGAGGCCGACTTTATCCTCATTCATGATGATGATGCAGATGAGGAGAGTGCCAAGCTTAGGAGGACCATCCAGGAGTAGAAAACGAAGATCCAAGACTTGTCACTCAATTTGGAGAGAGCCAAATGGATTATCAGGTATTTGGAGCAGAGGAACAAACAGCTTGAGGACCAACATGAGATCATGGAGCTGCAAAGCATCCGTGAGAATCGCCAAGCTGCCCAACATAGGAGGATTGAGCTCACTCCATTGGAGCAAGAAATTAACAATGACCGTGAGTCTTGGCTCGAGCATATCAACATCCACCTTGAGAGACTGTTGGAGAAGGCTGATAGGGACAAAACCATACTGAGGCGGATGGTTTATCATTACAGGGCTCAGAACATGAGTTCAAAGGCTTGGATAAGGAGCTTGAAGGCAAAATTGAGCAAAGAAACAAAGAGGCAAAGGAGGCAAAAATAGCACGATCGGCTTCGCATCTTGGCTGAAGTCTATGTGGCCCAGTATAGTACCTCATAGAGAACCTCCAGCCCAAATTTCAAGAAATTTGGGGCAATTTTGGTCACATGGAAAATTTTTGGTCACAACACAGGTTTTTCTCCTTGTGCGCCGTGCCACTGGCACGACGCTTAGGATTGGGAGCTCCAAATTGCAAATGGTTTGCATTTTTGGATTCATCATGCAAAATCACGACTACTTGTGCATGGACAAGAAATTTGGGCATGATTTGAGTCTCCAGGAGGTCAAAAACACCCAAAAAATGACCTCTCTGCCCCTATTTTGACACACAGGAAGCAGTGTTGCGAGAATGAAGATTTGGAGGGGTAAATGAGCACTAAATTCAGAAATTTTACTTGGGTTAGAAAGTAGACAGGCCAAGCTTTCCAACAAGCACACTTGGGCACAATTTGGACTCCTGCAGGTACCTCAAAACAACCTCCAAAGTGGCATGGCGCATATAGAGAAAAAGGCCAAATCTCTTCCGCTTCGCGATATTTCGATTCATGACTTTCTCCAAGTGGGCCCGCTCATCTACACTTCACTTTTTTTGGCAACTAAGGCAAAGTTTAAAGAGTTTTGATTCTATCCAAGTGGCAAAGGAAGGCAAACGGTCACCCAAGCCATTTGTCATTTTTGTAACGATGCACCTGTAGCTAATGGTTGGCTTTCCATCTCCATTTTTTAATGATTTGAGAAACTCCCCAACTCTTGGTCATTCTATTTCCTCATGACATAGTCTATTTATTGGATGCAAACCATTTGCAAAGGGTTGGTTGATTGTAATTTCTGGGAGATTGTGGGAGAGAAACTATGTTCTTCATTGTATATTTTGACAGAGGATTAATGAAAGGCAGCGGCTCTGTTTCATGAGATTCATGTGGTTGTGAGTGTAGAAAATGTGTCTCTTTATGTTTCATATGTATTTCATTATGTTTCACATTTCATTGCATTTTCATTTCCAGTGAATTTTTCTAAGTAAGATAAGGTAGAATTCATATTTATTGCTCTACCTGTGGGAAAGTTTCACGTATGTGTTCTTCTTCTGTTGAAAATGATTCATGTGTTTATGCCCTTTTCACCCTCCTAAACAATCTTTTCTTTCCGCATTACTCCAAATTTAATTACTATACTTTCCGCCTATCTTGCCTCACGAAGTAATCTGTGCCTTTATGTTAAATTCTCTGCTCATTGTTGTTCGTTGGTCCCATACATCCCAGAAACCCAGTCATTCATAAAAATTTGTTTCTTGTATCCATATTTGTTTACTAGCCTAAAATCAATATTTCACTGTAAGTCATCTCAAGCCATATCGTTTATTTATTCACCGAGCGTGACTCAGAGAGAGCCTTCTCTTGTTCTAGTAGGGCTGGATACCAGACTGAGCGTGGTTTGTGGTTAACCTTAATTTTTCCTTCTTTCAGCCTAAGGCGGATTTAGGTGCTAACAAGGGTGTAACATAGTTACCAATCAAACGGGAACTATTACCTCAAAACGGGTACTCGAGCCAAAAAACCCCAAAAAATCATGAAAAAACAACCCAAAATGAAAATTATTTATGCTAGAATGATGTTTTTTTTAGGGTAAGTTTTCAACATTTTTTTAAATGGAAGTAAAACCATTTTTGTTTTGAAAAATGGATGAAAAAAACACCCTTAAAAAAGTGTTTATTCTGGAATAACAAAAAAAAAAAAAACAGGTTACAATTTTGACATTTTTTTAGCAATGGAGTTAAAGAGAAAATATTTGGACTTTGAAAAACTATAAAATTCCAACAATTCTCGAAAATGATGTTAAATATAAATTATCATGTCTTGAATTTGATGAGCCTAGGTATTGCAACAATAATGCTGCAACTCCCAGGGCTACCAGCTTTACTTATCAACCCGGGGTTCGTACAAACTTGGAGGTGACAGTGCTATATGCACAAGTAGAAGTGAAGGTCCTACATGTTGTCACTGTTTATAGAATCAGAAGAAGCTTTAATTATTTGATGGAAGGAGAGCAAACCTTATTCTAAGAGAGAGCTACTTCTACTGCAATAATGAAGAAAACAACATGAAATGCTAAACTTGCACCATAACCTAACTTAATCAATCAAACAACTATGCTAAGCAGAATTGATAATTTAACATTAACCTAATGCTAATTATTTATGTTACAAAAGTAAAGACATTAAAACTAGACTAAGGGGTAACGAAGAAACTTACGATAAATAGGGTTTCAGGTGGAAAAAGTGACCGAATGTCAAAATCAGTGAAAGGAGGACTTGAGGGAGCAAAAATTCATAAGAATCGTTGGATCAGTCGAGTGAAAGGTAATGAACAACGAAGATTTGATTGCATCAAGTTATGTAGGTAGATGGGAAAACAAGGTTACTAACGGGATGGACGGTTAAGATCTTATCGTGAAGGTTTTAAGTGAAGGGCTGGACGAACAAGGGAGTAAGGTAGATGAACGGGAGATCGTGTCGCAAGAAATTAGGTGAGTGGGTGGATGAATAAGGGAACAAAGGAGATGAATGGATGAGATTTAATCGCACTGGTGAGGTTAAGAGATGGACGGGTGAGGCTAACAGGAGTGATGAACGACAAAGATCTTATCACGCCAGTGAAGGCCAGAGATGGACGACAAAGATTAGTTTGTGGGCAAAAGAAATGTGCGGAAATGGTGGAGCGGGTTTAGAGGGCGGTAAGTTGTATTTTGCGAGCCCTCAAAGCTGTAAGCTGTTTTCTAAAATTTCACGCGATTAGCCTAACTAGGTGACACGTAGCATGGAGAAACCACTTTTCTCACGTGCTCTTGGGCAGATAACAGTCGGACAAAAATCCACACGATATCGCGCGATGGTCGTCAGATCAGGCATGGCTGATCAACGGTGGAGATCAACCAAGCTAGTTGGCGATCAGGTGAAGAAAAAACTATCGGATCAAGCAAGATAGATCTACAGTGGGGACTTAAAGTCCATAAAGTGAATGGTGGACTCCAAGCGAGGCGGTAGTTGAAGAAAATAGTGAATCGGACAGTGGTTGTGAAGGTTTTTTGGTGATCGGATGATGAGGAAGTGATGGAGGGGGAACGTGTTGGAGGCGGTTTCAAAGGAAAATGATAAAGAAAACCAATGCAGGTAAACAACTAACTGTACTCTAAACAACAAACTCCATAGACCATGCAAGAACTAGAGACTATGTTTTTGGGTTGCTGGAGGGTCTCTGCCTCAAGTCATGGTCCCAGAGGGAGGAAATGAGGCCAAGACACTTGCGCACAACCTGATAGTAATATTTTCCTCTAATCCAACCTGTGAATTAAAAACACAAATGAAAGTAACCTACAATAGATGCAACTACTGAAACAAATGAACGGAAATAGGAAGCTATTCAAATAAATGAACAAAACCAGAAAATTCTTGAGCAAATGCATCAGCAAACTGTGAAACTACTGAAGCAAATGAATCAGCAAGCCATGAAACTACTTAACAAATAAAAAGAACCAAACTCTATGCTAGGATAACAATACAGTAAAGAGGAGTTGTGGTTGCTTGGGTCGAGCCCTAAGCCAAGAGCTTCAGCCCTCGAAGTTTAACTCAAAGGTGGCTTAAATAGAAATCATCTTTATTACAGAAACCATGGATTACAGAGAAAATTCACAAGTATTTGTATTTCAGAAATAAAACAGAGTTTTACAAATGAAGTTTGAATCCTAATGAGGTCCTAAGCCTCTTCTACTTATACATTTGATAAAATATTTTCTGTCCTTTTCACTTGCTTGACTGTCTTCTAGTCTTCAAAGTGATGGTTGTTTGCACTCCGAGCTAGTGGAGGAATATTCGAACGGAGGGGTAGTAAATGAGGAGGATTTACCTCCTATAGTTACTCTCCCTTGTCCCATTCGAGTCTTTTCCAAGGTCTTTTCCATAGTTCTTTGCTTTTATCCTTTATACCTGCATTTTTCCTTGCTTTTACCCCTTTAGTCCTGCATTACATGCACATTAGATCACAAAGCCAAATATCCAACTCTAACTCATTTCATAAACAAAATATAATCAAAAGTATGCAATAAGTTGTGAGAATAGTTCGTTTGACTAAGCTAGGAGGTGAATTAAGGCCAATTAAGGCCTATATAATTACTCATTAATGAGGCTCATCATCACCCCCCTACTGAAACTGTTTCTCATCCTCCGAGCAACTTAGTCAATGTTCATGTCCTTCATGGCTTTGATAGCCTCTCTGACATCCCATTCTTCTGTTGTGGTCTCTTCTTCTTGTTTACAGAAGCATGCTTTCCTTTCTACTTCTTCCCACTACCTCTTTTCCTCTTCTTCTTTTCTCCCTTCTAGCATCCCTAGGAGTAGTTGTGGATTGAGTTTTAGGCCTATCCAATTGACCTTCAACCTTTGCATTGGTTTCTCATACATAGGTGCCCTGTTGAGTGCTTTTCTCAACCTTTGAGGGAAGTGATATTCTCTGATCTTCAAGTTGTGTGGCAGTGTATTCCATCTCCTTTAGCAAGCATGTATATTATCATCTTAGTAGCCTAAACATATCCTCAAAATGTGAAATTTCTTACTCTTGGGAAGCAAGCTATCTAAGTGCTAGCTGAGGGTTATTTGTAATTAGATTATGGGTGTTGATTAGGGCCATGGTTTTTGTTAGTGTCGGTATCTTCAACCCTCCATCAGTGATCAAAATTCTCTTGTTGCATGCATTCTTAGGTGTCTCATATGATCAGTTGCATTCCATTAGGGTCATGGATCATCTGATGGTAGTGGCATATTATTAATTTTCTCTCATGATCTTTACCTGCTGGCCTATTTTCATAAATCCAAGTCATTTACAGTCATGTTCTGTCTTTACACTTGAAAAAGTCATTTTTTAGGGTTTTAGGTCTCATTAGGTCTAGGGTTTGTCCTCATAGTCTTGTAAAGGCCCAATAATCGTCAGCAAGCACATGAGGAGCTCTAATAAGGTCTCAGCATCAAAAATTTCAATAATGACATTCTCAGTAATTGATTTTTCCTCGAAAGCCTGTTTTGAGGAAAAACAATTTTTATGTTTTATGTATAACATTTCATGTAATTTTATTTTCCTATATGTTATAAGTCTAGAAGTGTAGCCCTGGTCACCTTGCCAAGCTCCTGCACTCTAGCTCCTGCAAAAGAGTCAAGAAATTCAAAGCATTAGTCCATCAAAGTAAAAAAGAGAGCCAAACTGCAAAACATAGTTTTAAAGACCAAAGTGAAAAATAAAAAATTAGAAAGTGGTTTTCTAAATGCAAAAATTAAAGTCAAAAGGGTATATAAAGTGTTTTTCATGTTGAAGAACTTTATTTGTGCCAAAAGAGACAGCGAACAAGTGAAACCGTCTTTTTGAGGCGAAGGAGAGAGAAGTTGTAGTAAAACCTAGCAGTTTCTCTGGGCGTGGCGCACCTGGGTATAGGCATGGTGCACCTGATCAATGCAGCACACATAGCAAAGAAACTACAAAGGAAATTACACAGGCGCAATACACCTATTGGGCGCGGCACACTAGTTCTCCAAAGCATAATTTCACTCAAACAATCTTGCTAAGATTCACAACCTTGCAAACTCCATTCCACAAGTAAGTGAAAAATTCCACTTTGCCATTGCAAGGGTTTCAGTCTTCATTGATGGTGTGTAAATAGGTGGAAATACAAACCCTAGCTGCTGCATAGTTGCACTACAAAAACTATCTAGGGTTTGCAAAATTGTCATTCTTGCTGTTATTACCCTGCATCATTTTCACATTCCTCACACTGAAATTTCCTTCATTTCATTTCCCTTCCCTCTCACATTCACACTCATCCTACCCCCCTTATCCCCAAAACCCTAAAACCCTAACAAATTTCCACTGTTTCCCAAACCCTAATTTGCATCCCTAAACCCTATTACACCCTAAAACCCTACATCCAGCATCAAATCCTCCATTTATCAGTCCCACTCATTAGTCCTATTCATCAAACAACAGTCATCTATTTTGACATAAAATCTCTTCATACTCATCATTAAAACATTCAAACAGTGGCAAATATGGAAACATATTCAGCTTATAAAAGGGATGAGGACATAGTGAGTGATTCCTCCCAACAAATTCATGCACCGAGAAGACCCCATAAGGGAGGAAAACACATCTGGGAGGAGCCCACTACACTCACAGAGCTATTGGCTTGTCCTCTTGCAGTAGCATGTTTCAAACATGAGTCTTGCTACCAGTTTTGTGAGATGGTGGAAAGAGTGAAATACCACCATGAGCTTGCTAGACATTTTGTTCTCCATCTTCACAATGGCCAGGTCAATTTAGCAGGTGTTACCTTCACTTTGACACCTGAAACTATAGCTGAAGCAATAGGTATTCCGAATGTAGGTGAACAGTGGAACAAAGGACAAGTTGTGGACAAAAAACATTATGAGCCTTATATCAAGGCTAGCTATCAGAAGAAGATTAGTAGGGTATTTCCTTTCAGATACCTACAAGACACTTATGCTCCACTCATGAAGCTCATTATCAAATACTTACGCTGTGAAGGGAGATTCTCTCTCTTGTACACCTGCCATATTAGACTATTGATGCATTTCACTAGGGTGAGGATGATGAACCACCCCTATTTCATATGCTGAAATATTGAGAAAATGACCACATTAGTGAAAAGAAAACCTCCTCATCAACAATACAACAACATTTATCACTTTGCATTGATCAAGGTTTTGGTTTTGCATCAACTAAGTTTGTTGAATGTTTCATGGGATGATTTCATTGCACATGAGGTTTTCAAAAGCCCTCAAGTGACCCCATTAGTTTTTCAAGAGGAAGGAGGGCCTTCAAATAACCTAGAGGTACATGAGACTCAAACCACCAGTGTGCCAGTATTCATAACTTATCAAAAGGGGACAAGGAGGCTATTTGCAGCTACAAAATGAGTACTATCTCCACCTGGGGTTGAAGGGGTCTCATTTTCTTCATCAGATCATAGGAAAATGCTATCTTCACCCAAGGTGAAAGGGGCTTTTCCTTCTTCTTCAGCAAAGCAGGTACAAGACAAAGGGAAACAACCAATGCATGAGAAAGGGCCTTCTGAAGGTCAGGAGAGAGTTTCATTTTGATTCAGGATGACGATGTGGATTTGGGCCCCCAAAGTTCGAGATTGAAAGAGATCATCAAAGAACAAGAATTTGAAATTCATGCCTTAGAGGTTAAAGTGGATCATCCACTACCTTGAGCAAAGGAACAAGCAGCTGGAGGATCAACAGACGATCATGGAGTTGCAAAACATAAGGGAGAATCGAGAAGCAACAAAGAGGAGGAAAGTCAAATTGACACCGCTTGAGAAAGAGATTGATGCTGACCGGGACTCTTCGCTAGAAAGGACAAATATGCAGTTGGAAAAGTTTCTTGAGAAAGAAAATAAGGAGAAAAATATGTTGAGGCACATGGCTTTTCATTATTTGACAAGAAACAAGATTTGCAAAGCGAGAATAAGGAGCTTAAAAGCCAAGTTGAGGAAAAATTTGAGGAGGAAGAAAGACCAAGATAGACTCAAAATATTGGCTGAAGCTTCCCTAGCCCAAAATAGTCCTTGATGCAGGTCACTTAATCCAAATTTCAAGAAATTTGGCACACTTTTTGACAATTTTGAAATTTTGAAGGAAAAAACAAGTTTTTCTGCTTGGTGCGTAGCGCCACCCAGTGTTCGCTTTTTCTAGGGACCTCCTCTGGAGGAAAACTCTATATTTTTGGATTCCTTGTGAAAAATTATGAATATCCAGAAATTGCTAGAAATTTGTATCAAGTTTTGGGCCTCCAAAAGTGTCAAAAACACCTAAAAAATTGCCCTCTATGCCACTTTTAGGCCACACAGGAAGCAGTGTTGGGAGAATTATTTTTGGAGGGGTAAATGGACACCAAACTCAGAAATTCCACTTATTCTAGAAAGTAGACAGACCGAACTTTCCAACAAGCCCACTTCAAGAAAATTTGGTGCATGGGAAGGCTTCCAAAATTAGTTTGGAAAAAGAGCTATGCACAGGAAAAGTGGTGTTACGCACAGGATGGAAAAGTGCCATTTTTACCAAAAAACCTTTGTTTTTCGCCTAGTTTTTTCTCAGTTTGACTTTTTCTCTCTCATGGTCAAACTCATGATGTAAATTGATGTAATTTGATGGACTTTGATGTAAAAAATGGTAAAAATTCACTCATGGAGGTAGATACATCATGTATAGGTGGTTTTGAAACTGAATGAATCAGTTTCCTAGGTTTTAGAGGCAAGTTGTTCCACTGCCTATTTTTCAGTTCTTAGTTTAGATCTTGTTGAAACAGCTCCTAAACTCATGAATTCGACCCCTAAAGGCTAGCATGGGTTGTTTGTTGCCTATATCTAGCACTTTTTCAGTCATCTGTCAAGGTTGGAATCTTGTGAAAGCTTTGAGCATCATTGTACATTCATCTCTGTAGTTTGGAAAGGAAATAGACGAGGGTTTGCAACATTTTTGGGTTTCTTGTGGCAAGGTGATTTAGTATTGTTTCTCCCTTTGTTATAGCTCCAAATCTCACTCTTGAGATTTGTCATGCTGCACTCATGGCCTAGGGTAACCCCTCCTTCCAGACCTAGTCCCAAATTTAAAAAACAGTGTTTTATTCCATATACACGACATTGCCCTGAGCTAAACGCATGTATATGCGGGTCTGTGTATACCCAACCCGCGTATATGTTTAAAAACACTTCAAAAAAAAAAATCTCCTTAATTTTGGGCGGAGATCATGGGTTTTACCTGTTGATTACCTATTAGTGCCCGTGGCCCAACTGTTCCCAACGAATTCCCAACTAGAAAACTACTTTTGGAGAAGTATAAAAAGGCTTCTATGGGAAGGCCAAAAGGGGGAGAGAAGAGAGAGAAAGATTGCTATGCTAAGATTTCCCTGACCAGGTCTGAAGATCCTTTTGCCTCCTGCACTTCCCCCATTCTATAGGAAACCCTTGTTTCCTTGTGTGTGTTGATGATTTCATACTACTTGAGATATCATGGAGTAAGTCATGGAAGGAGTTTGTTAAAGGCTTGAGACTGGACGAATCCGGGAGACGGTTCCACTTGGAGCCTGCGAAAGGATGAATCAGGTGAAATTATTCCTTTTTCTGTACTTTATTTGTCTATAATAAAAGAAACACATGTCTTTGTTCCTGATATAGATCTTCTTCATGTTATGATATTCATATTATGATTCATATGTGAACGGTTGTTTAATTGCATAACTAACTACCTTTCCTTATAATATGAAGATGGTTTCTTTATAATGTTTAGTTCATATACTGTTGTACTCCCTTGAATTGATTGTTTTGCAGGTCAAAGGAGCAAAAGGAACTCCAAGAAGGGTTTGGACCCTGGAAGGCTCTTCTCAAATGTAGGACCTCAGGTACGCCCCCTATCGTATAGTTTGCTTATAGTAGCATTATGACTATATGGAATGTGTGTTTCTTTGCATAGATAACCTCCAGTCTGCTAGGGTATTCACCCAAGACCCTAGGGGAGTTTATCCCACAACAGAATTGGCGACTCCATTGGGGACAACACTATTGTAGTTCCTAGTTTGGGTGTATTCAAGCCAATCAGGGCTCAATTGTCTGTTTATCTTCTGTTACTGTGTAGTCAGTGCCTGAATTGTGACTTTTGATCAGTTTTTTCTAGACTTTTTTTTGTTTTTCTTGGAAGCTTTTGTATACGCTTTTTTCTCTATTTACAGAGGCGTATATACACATCTTTCCTTAAGTGAACATGTGTATACGCATGTTTCCTTAAGCCGTGTCGCGTATACACGCACCTGTGTGCAAACACAGTCACGTATATCTTTAATTTTCAAGATTTTTAAAATTTGTTTGTTTCTGGAAGATAGTATGCTGGTCTGATGCAGTTTGGAACAATCATTGTTCTGTCACAGTCTTTAGTTTTATAGCAAGCGTCTTGTTTCAAATTCTCTCTGATTGTGAAAAGGTTGGTCTTGTTCGTTTTTCTTGCAAACGTCATTTAGTTTGATTAAGCACACAAGGTTTCTCGCAAGGAATCTTGGCTGCTCTGTGTATTCAGGGCAGAAAGATTGATTTTGATCTCTGTGTTGAGTTTTGTTTTAATGACTTTTTGGTTTGCATGTTTGAACTAGTTTTATGACCATATGCTTTTCTTGCTTTTTGAAAGTTGTTTGTTCACGCTTTTTTGAAAGTTGTCTTTTCAATCTTTTGGTTTCCATTGCCAAGCTCGTCTTGCTACTTGTTGGTTGTTAAGAGCATTTCAAAGCACCCTTTTTGTTGAGTTCCCACTTGTTTTGTGTCGCAAACTCGCAAAGTGCTTCATTCCTATTTTTTTCGGTCATCAAGTTTCGGTCTTGTTAGAGCGTTTTTGAAAAGTTGTTTTTGAGTTGATTTTGAAGGAAACTTCTTGAAACTTTGTTTTTATTTCTTGAACTTTGTTTTGATTGATTTTTCCTTTTTGTTGAGTGAAAGTGCCTATTTGTCTGTCTTCATCTTGCTTTTAGTGTTTAGACGAAATAAGTAACAAAAACTTATATTCCATCTAAACATTTAAGTGGCAAATCTAAAATCGATAAACAAGCAACTTTCATCTTTTTATTTAAGAGTAGTTTTGAATTTCACATCGACATGTACTTGTTGCATTAGGATTAGTTTGTGCATCTTTCTAGGAATTTATAGTTTTGTTAGCTTTTGTGAGTGTGAAGTTTGAAGAAAATAAAAGAAAAAGTTGTAGCTTTATTTGAAGTCCCTCTTAACCCTACAGAAATTTCTTTTCATCAAAAAATGAAAACAAGTGCATTTGCATGTAGTTTGGTTTTTATTAATTTATTT
The DNA here is from genome assembly GCA_000404065.3 of Pinus taeda. NCBI lineage: Eukaryota > Viridiplantae > Streptophyta > Pinopsida > Pinales > Pinaceae > Pinus > Pinus taeda. Next base: position 11,874 of record APFE030231133.1, read on the forward strand.
TGTGTCAAAACACCACTAGTTTCACTTCCATGTATCCCTTGTCTTAAATAACAACCCATTAAAATCAAGCGCTAATTTAAAATATACTAGAACTTTATATTTGTCGAGTTAGATACATCAACAAGTTTTAGGATATTTTAGGGCCTTGGATTAGGTGAGTGGAGAGTTAACTCTCCAAGGCCATTTTAAACTGTCAAACATAGGAGTTTGAATACTGAGTGAAAATCCAATAACGTTAGGAAGACCAGGAAAGCTCTGGATCTAGGAGTTAAGCGCGAGGGTCTGTAAAGACAAGGAAGAGAGATACCCCCTCTCTTACTTGTCCGAACTTACCTCACGAATGTTCCACCTGGCTTCTGATACGAGTTGGTAACCTTAGTTGCTACTCCTAGGGATCTACACAGGTGGTTGTGGAGGGGAATCCCGTGACACCTGAGGTCGACGTTGTATCACTCTCAACAGTACTACTGGAGGGCACCCTTGCGATGCTTGGGGGCTTGCACCGACGCAAGCTGTTGTTAGGAGGTCAATGTAACTTCCTCTGTTATCTTTGCTGAGAGGACTAGGCCATCATTATCCCAGAATATCTTCGGAAGGCCCCTTACTTCACTTTCTCGTATTTTGGTGTCCGGTCCTAATCACCCGGAGCGGAAATACTTGGAAGTTGTTTGACTGGTTGATATCTTTAGGGACTTTATAATGTGTGCTCTGTGGTCCTAGTTGGCCTAGCTTTCAATTTTTTGAGTCTTTAGTTAGATCTTAACAAAAAATTCAAAGTGGCTAACCGATCGCCTAGACGGTCTCGAAGACTTCGTGGTCTTTCACCACCAAGTTTAGAGCCTTCACCTAGAAGGCGTAGAGGTAATACTGCTGGTGGGTTTCGTCCCATGGCAGCTAACGCATCGGGGATTGATCCTCCCCTCAGGGGCATCAGTGTTCAAGATAGACCTGGTACTTCCACAGGACAAGAGAGAAATACTCCAGTACTTTCTCGAGTTCTCTTTTGGACGCAAGATAATGTAGAGGTAGAAGAACTCTCAGAGTCATTAGCGGCTCTGAATTCTCCCTACCTCCTAGTCATCCGGAGGTATTACAATACGTTGGCTCTCCAACACATCGACCGTCAAGTCCAGGTCACATTACGCACTTACCATCGATGACCACTACTGGAAGCATGGCTTCTACTACAAGTGCTACAACTGTGCAGACTCCAATATCTATACAAGGGGGAGGAACTATTTCCATCCCAATCGCTTCTTTATTCGGGTCTTTTTCTAGCACATCTTTAGTTGGGTCTACCTCCATTCCTTCTACGAGTGGAAAATCCCAAACCAATGCTTTTAGTTCTGGATTTTTCCCATTTGGCACCCATTCACAGGGTATTCCATTAGTTCCGTTTAGTGCCGCCACATCCATGATGGGTGGATCGGCTTCACTCCAGGGTTTTGCTTTTGGAAGTGGTCATATAACACATTCCAACCCGACAATTGGATATATTCCTTTCTCTTCTTTAGGACAAGGTAGCAATCCTTTTCAAGGTTGGGCTAACCCTGTAGTTAGTGGTATGGGAACTAGGAATTCGTTTCTCGGCCAACAAGGGAATAGGCCGTACTCCACGGTTAGTTCATTTCAAAGTATTCCTCCCCTAGCCTCTGCTTGGGATCCTTATTAGAGGTTGTCTGCTCCTTATAATCCTTTAGGAGGAAGCTTCGTCGATTATGGAGGTGTTGCAGCCGGAGTTGGTCAAACTCCGAGTTATGCTGGATCACAAGGCATGCCTTTTGGTTCAGATGGTTCTGTAGGTTACTTCAGGAAACCTGGTGCCTTCCAAAATCTAGGCCAATCTTTCCAGAACTTTGGGAGTTCCGCACAGTCTGGGTGGAACCCCCAAGGTCCTCCTAGGCTTCCGTTTTTGGCAACTTTGAACTTGCCAGACCTCACAAAGTTAACAAACAATCCCATCAAATATAATCCAGCTTGGCCTCCGGTCCCGACCAAACTCCCTTCGGACATTCCAAAATTTGAAGGGAAGAGCGGTGAGGACCCAGGCGACCATGTGACCACATTCCATTTGTGATGCTCATCGAACTCCCTTATTCATGATTCAGTTAGGTTGAGACTTTTTCACCGCACCTTGACTGGTAATGCGGCTAAATGGTATATAGAGTTGCTAGGGGGTAGCTTTACATCTTTTTCGGACTTAGCTAATATTTTCTTAAATCATTTCCAGTTTCCCGTCCGTTATGATGCCGGAACTGAACTTCTGGCCAATTTTCGTCAGGACACAACAACTCACATTTCTGACCATATTCAGGAATGGAGACAGAGAAAGAGGCTTATTAAAGCCGAAATCCCTCCGGAGTACCGTCTCGAATGGTTTTTGAAATATTTACAACCTGAGATCTCTAAGGATGTCTCGATGTCTGGAGTTTACTCCAAGGAGCAAGCTATTTTTAGGGCCTAGCAATTAGAATTGATCTACTCTCAGTCTGGGATCCTACAAAAATACTTGTCAGATGCTCCTGGGTCAAAGGTTGATATAGCCAAGTTGAAGCCAGGTCCCCATGGGGATGGTATTGTTGGATCGGTAGACATGAATGCGGTGAACTTGTTGAGCCAATTGCAGCAGTTGTGATTGCAAACTGCTTCAAACAACCAAGTCACTTTGTCTACGACTTCGTCTTCCAAACCCTCTTCGAATAATGTCGTCCAATCTGATAACCCCAAAGGAAATCAAAACTCCAATGGTAAAAACAAAAGACGAGGTAAGAAAAAGAATCAGGATGGGAAGGCTGACACAAATAAATCCGGAAATAATGCTGGTGGGGGTAGAAATGAGTCTAAAACGAAAGTCAAGTTTCCATGCAAGTTGCGTAGTGGAGACCATTTAAATCATCTCTGCCCGAAGATTCAGGACGCTCAGTGCTTGTTAGGGAAGCAAGGGGCTTCTAGTTCTCAAGCTGTGTTAACCAACCCTTTTCCCCAAGGGCAGCAATTGCTTTCTTGCGCGAGTTCAAATCCTGGTACCTCCTCAGGGGGCAGCCAGGAAGGGGAAAAATCATCGAACTTTTTCATGATGGGTTCTAATGTACATGTGGCTACTCGGTCACGTGATTATGGTGAAGCCAAAACTTCCAAGGACAAAACTGCTCCCAGAAATACCAACCTTCATATTGAGTAACCCCCTATTGAGACTATACCACAGATACCGAAAGGTTCCGCTAAACGCGCGACTATCAATCCTAATGCTAGGGCCACCCAAAATTATTCCATTGTGGAGGATCTGGCCCAGAGTCCATGCGCCATGTTCGCTTTAGAGGTTCTCCAGTCATGTCCGGCTCAGCGAAGTGCTTTACTTGTTTAAGAGAATAATTTCGGCAAAATCACATAAGAAACCATTTGTCGACGCGTTTCGAACCAACTAGTGTGGTTCATCGTCAGGACAAGTTGAAGATCCAATCTGAGCGATGCCATAAATAGGGACAGGAGGCTATTCCAACAGCTATTTTGACCAGTAACAGTAAATGGACCTCTAACAGCTATATTCTCATTATTCATATATTATAATAAAATTCATTATTTTTTTTTTATTATTTAAAAAATTAGATATTTTTTAATAAAGAAACTAATCTAATACCATTATGTAATATTAATCAAAATTGCCCTATATAGGGTAAATGGTGAAAATTACCATTATCACCCATTAAATTATACCAGAAATAAATTTTTATTTTACTATATAAATATTATAAATATAAATTATTTATTCCTAATATTATTATCTCAAAAAGTCTAATTGACCATAATAAATATGTAATTAAAGGAAAAATTCCTCTATTTACCCGATTAACCAGATTATAATCCATACTATCAGATAAATCTGATATTATTTATTTCATCTATTAATGTGAAAGTTATTTAAAAAGTCTAATTTACCTTAATATTCTTCTATTTAACCAAACTCTTTAATATAATATTATTTATTGTTAATATGAATATTATTATTAATGTAATTTGTTTACCATTATGTTATTGTTAATAATTATTTATATGAATAAAAACCTAATTTCTATTTATACTATTATAAATAATATAATATTATTTATTCTTAATATTATTATCCAAAAAGTCTAATTGACCATAATAAAATATAATTAAAGTCCATACTATAAATCATTTATTCCTTCTATTAATGTGAAAGTCATTTAAAAGGTCTAATTCTACCTTAATAATCCCCTAATTACCCAACTGACCAAACTCTTATTTTATACTATTATAAATATTGTAAATATAATATTATTTATTGTTAATATGTAATTTGTTTACCGTTATGTTATTACTAATAATTATTGATACGAAAAATTATTTCAAGGTGATTCTTATTATTATTAACTTAATTCCTATACTTTATCTCATTAACTCCTACCCAAATATAAATTCTTACTTCGAAAAAAACATAATTAAACTAGAGTTAACCCTAATGAGAATAAAAAAGGGAAAGCTTCAATCTCGACCCTTAAATCAAACTACACAAAACTTTTATAATGAAGGAAGCAGAAGAACAGACAAAACTACAGGCTCCTATTGCTAGATCGGAAACTAACGCTACACCCTCACAAAAGGAAAGCCCCTAATCTAGGAAAGGGGCAACAAAAACAAAAAAGGCTAAAGAGACCCACCGGAAAAAGGAGGATAAAGGCATCAGGACACCCAAGAGAAGAAGGAAAGAGGCGGCTAGGAAGACAAGGTTGGGATCCAGCAACTGCTGATCTTCCAACCGTCATCCCTATTAAGATTTTCTGGCCTTTTTTCAATCTCCAGGGCCTCTCTAAACTTCCGATGGTGAAACTGCCCAACCTTCACAATGACGCGCGCCTCTTCAATAAAAACATGATTTTTAGTCTTCTCGGCATGCTCTGCAAGGCCCGAGGACTTGGCTCTACCATGTCTTAAGTCTGCTGAATGCTCGTTAATCCTTTGATTAATCGATCGACCGGTTTCACCAATATATGGTGTCCCATAAGAGCATGGAATAACATAGACGCCCTTCATGTCTTTCGGATCGATAGGATCTTTCACCGACCTCAGGGAGCCACGGATGGTATTAAGAGGTCTAAAGGTAGCAGGAACCTTATGCTTCTTTAGAATCCTGGCAATCCTGTCAGTGGTTCCTTGGATGTAAGGCAGGTGGACCCCTGAGACCCGATCACTCGGGTCTTTAGGAACTGAAGGCTATTTACGAGCTCTGAGGAAGGCTTTTTGTCCTAGGTGTCTACTATAACCATTTTTCACAAAGACATCAAGGAGATGGGCCTTATCCTTTTCCAAGCTCTTTTCATCGGATATTCTTATAGCACGGGTAGCAAGCGTGCTGAGAACCCCTACCTTCTGAGCTGGGAAATGATGGGAGGAAGCATGCAAATATTGATCAGTATGCGTTTTCTTCCGGAAAACTTGGTGAGAGAAGGAACCATCATCATTCTTCGAGATGAGAACATCCAGGAACGGAAGAGACCCATCGACTTCTTTTTCCATAGTGAATTTTATGGCGGAAGACCGATTATTAAGATGACTGAAGAACAGATCTAAATTATCAGGACCATGAGACCAAACAATGCCCATGTCATCCACGAATCTTTTCCATAGCTTTGGTAAGAGACGAGAGGAGGCCAAGGCTTTGGACTCAAAATCCTCCATGAAGAGATTCGCAACGATCGGGGATAAGGGGGAGCCCATAGCAACTCCGCAAGTCTGCTCATAGAACTCTCCTTCGAAGCTGAAAAAGGTGGAAGTCAAGCACAACTCAACCAACCGAGCAGTATCAGGATCAGTAAGCCTGTTAATGACCTCCATGGCCTCATTGATGGGAATACAAGTGTAAAGGGAGACCACGTCGAAACTGACCAGAATATCCTCCGGTTCAAGCTTAATCCTCTTAAGGTCATCAATAAATGAAGCCGAGTCTTTAACGAAAGACTCTGTGTGACCAACCAAGGGTTTCAGCTTCACTGCGAGGAATTTGGCTAGGAGATAGGTCGGACCACCAATGGTATTGACAATGGGTCTCAGGGGAACCCCCTCCTTATGGACCTTAGGCAGGCCATAGATCCTAGGAGTAATGGGGTTTCTCTCAATGAGCTTATGGGACACAGGATTAGTGGAATTACAAGATTTGATCGCAAGAGCGACCGCTCTAGAAACCCTTTTTAGAGGATTTTTAGAAAGCTTTTTGTAGCTCCGACTATTGCATAGATGAACAAGCATCTTATTTCTATAATCCTTTCTGTCCATGATGACGGCAGCTCCACCTTTATCAACTTTCAAGACCACGATCTCCTGATTCTGGTTGAAGGCCCTCAGAGCCTCAAACTCAGCCCTGCTGATATTACTCTGGGGAGGTTTTTCCCTCCTCAGGGCTATGGCACAATCTTGCCTGATCGTGTCTTTAGTCTTGTCAGGAAGGTTCCTTATGCCAAATTCCACGTCACAAATAATGTCTTCGATGGGAATTTTTCTTGGCGCTAAGGCAAAATTAAGACCCTTCTCTAAAAGACTGAAAGCAGAAGGGGGAAGGGAAAAGCTGGACAAATTGATCACATTATTGCGAGGAGACCGAAGACTCGAAACGCCCCCAAGGCTACCTTTATTATTCTCTACAATATTCCTAACCGCCCCACCATGATTATCTAAATTACTATTCACACGACTCAAATTACTATCATCCTCCCTATCATAACTTCTATCACCATAACTACCTTCATCATAATATTTATAATTTTTATTTTTATTTACCTTATTATCATCATTACTATCCTTATTATAATATTTATCAAAATTTTTATTATTGTTTACCTTATTATTATCATTACTAACTTTATTATAATATATATCACAATTTTCACTTTTATTTTTATTTACCTTATTATCATTATTACTATCCTTATTATAATATTTATCACCATTTTTATTATTGTTTACCTTATTATTATCATTACTAACCTTATTATAATATATATCACAATTTTCACTTTTATTTATATTTACTTTATTATCATCGTTACTATCCTTATTATAATCTTCATCACAATTTTCATTTTTGTTTACCTTATTATTATCATTACTAACTTTATTATAATTTATATCACAATTTTCACTTTTATTATTACTTACCTTATTATTACATTCCTTATCGCTAATGTCAAACGCTTTATCGAATGACCCTCCATCGTAACCTTTAAAGCCTATGATATCTGAAATGGTTTTAATGCGCATGTCATCAGACAGCCCTGCACACTTTTTACCACACCTCCCACGACTGCTATACGAAACACCGAGATTATAAATCCCGCTGCACTTCATTACACTACCGAGGCAGCCAGATCGCTGACCAACGCATAGACCCAAAGAAACGGAGACCTGCATACCTGAATTGTCGCTGTCCATAACCGCAGGTACGTCTGCCAGCCCGCCACCTGGCTTAATCTGCTGAGGAACGACCCGATCTACCACGATCGGAGCTCCGCTACTCTGATTTGAGGCTGAGAAAACCGCAACATTCGCAAACGATGGAGAAGGGTTCAATCCAAACACCGAATTGCGTAGTTGGGAGCCTGAACCAGCAATGACCGAGGGTGGAGGAAGGTCCAAAGTACTGCATGAATCGGATCCATTTTCGCCCACAGCGTTAGGAGAACCGGACCTCGACATTTCAGAGCCGGGGGAGGACAGATTAGAGCGATAGGGGCAGCTGATCCAACCAACTCTTTAGTGCTCACTTTTGACATGTTAAATGTCAAAAAGCGACTCCCTCATCACATGGCTTTCTAGATAAAGTCTACATACTGAAAGATTAATATTTTTCACACTGTTATTGATGAAGGAGCTTCCACATGCGTCATGTCGATGTCTTGCTGGAAGGCCATTGGATCTCCTTCGGTTGTTCCTTCACCTACCCTTCTGATTGTGTTTGATGGGCATTCTCATAAGCCGCATGGGATTATCCCGGCCTTTCCTATATGTGTTGGAGGAAAGGCCTTCAATGTTGAAGTAGAGGTCATAGATGCTAACCTAGACTATAATCTCATCTTAGGAAGGAATTGGGTATACGATATGGATGCTGTCGTTTCGACTCTATTTCGTGTCATCTGCTTTCCTCATGAAGGGAAAATCGTTAAGGTTGATCAATTGGATTATTGTCCAGTTGATCCTCAAGCAACTTCTGACTCTACTGTCCCCTTAGTGGATAACCCTCGCCCGCCTACGGAGAATCTAGGAGTTTGGATGTATTCCTCATTGATGGGTACCTTTGAGTTTCCCTCTCCTATCACTCGAATCAATGTCCTTTCATTATCCAAGGAGTCTCCTCGAGAAGGGTTCTTCTGAACTCATTATTTTTCGGACCCTTGGACCTTGCCTTCACCTATGACCACATTAGCTGAAGGACAAGTAAATGGAATGGCATCCCCTATGTCTGCAATTGAGCTTAGATACCAGTCTATCGTTAACTCCGCGGACGACCACTACACTCCTTCTTCTGAAGAGGAGTTTGAGGGTTATGTGGCCCCAGCTTGGGCCTCTGATTCCACCTCTGCCTTGGACTGCTTAGATACGGTTTGACCTTCTAAAGAAGAAATCCTCGAAGTGATGATGGGTGTAGATCGACCTTGGGAAGACTTACACCATCATTCATATTTCCTTCCTCCATTGCAGGAAGTGGAAGCTAGGTTATCCAAGCTATTCACTAGTGATGTTTGTAAGATATTGAATCCTTTGGCTCCAGCACACTTTCGTGTCGAAGGTAATATGTCGGTGATCTCAGAAACGATATCTATAAACATCTCTAGGGACCCTAATGTGATTGAAAATCTCTTCATCAGAATTGAATGTTCCCCTGAAGAAGTGAAAATTTACACCGAAATTTTCAAGGAATTTCGAGATGTATTTTCTTGGTCTTATGAGGAAATGCCTGGCATTGATCCTTCTATAGTTCAGCATGAGATCAAGACATATGAAAATGCTAAGCCGGTTCATCAAAGACTTCGACTGGTTAATCCTAGGAAAGCAACAACCATTAAAGCCGAAGTAGAGAAGCTGCTCAAGGCGGGTTTTATATACCATGTTCCTCTTACCGATTGGGTTTCTAATCCAGTCCCTTTAGATAAAAAGCAAGGAACAATCTGAGTATGCATTGACTTTAGGGACTTAAACAAAGCTTGTCCGAAAGATAATTACCCCACGCCATTCATTGATCAGATTATTGATGAGTGTGCGGGTAATGAGATTTTTTCCTTCATGGACAGTTTTTCTGGTTATAATCAAATTTCCATCCGTCCTGAAGATCAACATAAGATGGATTTTATATGTCCCCGGGGTAACTTTGAATACAGAAAGATGTCGTTTGGTCTCAAAAATGTTGGAGCCACTTTCCAGCGGGCCATGTCATATGCTTTCCACGACATCAAACATATCATCGAAGCATACTTGGATGATCTCGCTGCTCGTTCTCGAAAAAGAACTGATCATCCCAGTCACCTTCGAATGGTTTTTGAGTGATGTCATTTTTATAAAATCCGGTTGAATCCCAACAAGTTTGTTTTTGCGGTTACGTCCGGTCGATTGTTAGGGTTCATCATGTCAAATGAAGGGATTAGGGTTGATCCCTTCAAGGTAGAGGCGATAGTCCAGTTGCCTCCCCCGTCCTCCATTAGTCAACTTCAAAGTCTTCAAGGGAAGGCTAATTTTTTAAGACGGTTTATAGTGAACTACGCCGAGATCACCAAAGGGTTTATGCGTTTGCTCTGCAAAGGGGTTCCATTTGTGTGGGACGACTTTGCGCAGCGGTCATTTTATGCTTTGAAAAAGGCATTAGTCTCTTCCCTGCTTTTGAGTCCACCGGATTATGGTAGGGACTTCCTTTTATATCTCACTGCAGCAAAATCAACCATTGGTATGGTTCTCGTTCAGGAAGATGATGCTCTCACAGAGCATGTGATTTCTTACTTGAGCCGAGACTTGATAGGTCCTGAACTTCGCTATTCTTCGGTTGATAAGTTGGCCTTGGCAGTTGTCCACGCTGTCCAGCGGCTCCGTCATTATATTCTGCTATGCAAAATTTTTGTCTTGGCAGCGGTCAACCTATTTTAGTTTGTCCTCAGTAGGCAAGTGATTGGGGGAAAATATAATCGATGGATTGTCATTCTACAAGAATTTGATCTTGAGTTATTGTCCGCCAAGTCCAAGAAATCTATGGTTTTTGCTGAGCTAATTTCCGAGCTGCCTTGTGGAGAGGATACCGTTTAAGAGTAAAGTTTTCCCGATGAACACTTATTCCTCATCTCTTCACTCGACCCTTGGTATGGAGATATCATTTTTTATCTCCAGACTTCGAAGTTTCCCTCTACTTTCTCTAAGGATGAACGTCGCAAATTACGTCACCTCACTAAAAATTACGTTATCATTGGTGATACATTATATCGTCGGGGGGTTGATTCAATCCTTCGGTGTTGTTTAACCTTACAGGAGGCAGAGTCAGTGCTAAATGATTGCCACAACGGAGCTTGTGGTGGTCATCTATCAGGGCTTGCTACAGCTCAGCGTATCTTGCGTGTCAGCTATTTTTGGCCTTCACTCTTCAAAGATTTTGTTGAAGCAGTCAAACGTTGTCATCCATGCCAAGTTAATACTCGGAAGATGCGCGCACATCCAGCTCCTCTTTTTCCCATTGTCATTTTCGGTCCCTTTACTAAGTGGGGTATTGATTTTACGACTTGTCATCCGCCTTCGGCAGCGAATCACAAGTATATTATCGTGGTCGTAGACTACTTCACGAAGTGGGCCAAGGCCATGCCCACTTATAAAAACGATAGTGAAACAATGACATTGTTCCTTTTTAATCAGATTATCTCAAGGTTCGGTATCCCAAGAGAGATTGTCACTGACCATGGCAGTCATTTCCAGAATCAACTAATGTCTGAATTGGCTCTCAAATTAGGATTCCGGCAGGAACATTCATCTCCTTATTATCCTCAGGCCAATGGACAGGTTGAGGCAGTAAACAAAACTCTTAAGACGATCCTGCAAAGGAAAATTGATAAAAATAGATCCAATTGGCATCTTATGTTGTATCCGGCTCTATGGGCATACCGAACCTCCGTCAAGACTGCTACAGGTTTTACACCTTTTCAGTTAGTTTATGGGTTGGAATCTATCTTTCCTGTCGAATGTGAAATTCCATCTCTTAATTTATCTATTGAGCTCCTTCCAAAGACCTCTCGTCTCAAAGAGCACCTCCTTCACTTGGAACATCTCGATGAGCAGCATCGAGATGCAGCCACAATAAATGAGGCTCATAAGAAAAGGGTTAAAACCCAGTATGATAAAGTTGTCTGTCCTCGTGTCTTTTCTGAAGGTGACCTCATCTTGGTCTATGACCAAGATAAGGACACCTTGGGGGCAAGAAAATTCAAACCTATGTGGTATGGTCCCTTCATAATTAAACGAGTTTTAACAAAAGGGTCGTATGAGTTAATCGATTTCAAAGGAAACAAATTGGCGGAACCCCGAAACGGGCTCTACCTTAAGAAGTACTTTGCTAAAGTAGTAGCTAGGCAATGGCTTCTTTGCACATTATGTATATTTGTACATATTTTGTCGAGAGTTTGTGATATCAACACTTTTTGGTTTGATTTGGCAGGTGTTGATGGATGACTTGGTCTATTTTGGATTCGCCGATGGTGCTAGTCGGCACACTAGGAATCTCGCTTCCGCAGCTTGGGTACTGTATTATCCAACTGATCAATTGATGGTATCAAGGGGAGTATGCATCGGTCCCGCTTCAAACAATATGGCTGAGTATACTATCGTCATTAATTTGCTATCTGAGGCAATTTCTCACGAAATCGACTCGTTGGTAGTTTATCTTGATTCACATTGATAGTGTCACAATTAAATAACATTTATCGAGTAAGGGATCCATGTTTATATCGCCAGTATTTAAGGGTGAGGTTGTTGCAAATATTATTTACTTATATTAATTATTTGCATATTCCAAGATCTCATAATTGGTTAGCTGATTCTATCGCTAATCAAGCATTAGACTGACACATTAATCATTCATCATAGTAAATTAAGCATCAAAAAGTCAAGCTGTATATATATATATCATAAAGTGTCTCAAGTGTAGATAAGTCTGTCCAAAAAATATACAAAATTGGGACTCAAATGCCCATAATCATGTCCACTATGTCTAATTCCCCGGCTCAGGAGGAGCGGCTAAGTAGGCAATTACTGCATTGGCTACATGCCTAAAAATGCGGACCCAGTCACGTGGCATGCCAACCACATGATGCTACATCTCTATAGGAAGATCCTCTACCGCCACCATCGGCACTCGGTGGGTTAGCCTCACCAAATGCCGTTGAATTGTGTGTAGAGTTCGCTCCGTGGCTACAACTGCCTCTTCAGCCCCTTGGCCACAACGTTTGTGCCGTGGGAACTCATCTGGTCGTACAGGCCCAATATCTGGAACATGATCATTATATTAGTCATTTGAATCATATCAAAAACATTTTCAAAGTTCATTATTATATTTGAAAAAAAAAATCATAACATCAAAAATCACTTACCAATGTTGCCCCATGCTGTGGTCGGTGGTAATGCTAGATCGGGATCTCCTCGGAAATCCAACCCGACATAAGGGTAGTCATCAATGGCGATGATCTGCTGATCCCACCAGGAAAAGAAGTCGTCGTCGAAAGCAGTCCGTGGGACCTCCCCACCTCCCAGACGTTTCATCAGGTCATCCCACTTGCCCATTCGAGGATCTCGTGGGGCGCTGATTGAAACTGGCACTCTGGGACGAAGTGTAGGGACTCTCTCAAAGAAGAAAGAACACAAAATAGTCCCATAACCAAATTTTTTGGTCTGTCCTCTCTTGATAGAAGTGAGTTGGATTTTCATGCTAGCCAGAAGAGGAGTACACCAATCAAACACAGTGGTGAGACAGTCAACTGCCACGCTCATGGTTAGCCGTGATACCTGATGCAGAGAAACGGATCCGTTCACTCGAGCTATGATGAACAAGATTATCCTCAATGGTAGACTCGCCACATGTGTCATGGAAATCTAACTTCCGACTTTCTTCGGATGTCCCGGGCAATATATCTGTACATAGTCCTCGATCGAGAGACTGCTCCGTGTTCTCCCCCGGGAATGTACTACCTCTCCCCTTCGAGAAAGGCCCGTGATGAAATAGATATCTTCCACTTCTATCCTGAGTGGCATCTGGTCAATCATAAAAGCATCCTCCTCGATGTTCCAGTAATCAAGAAGCATCTCGAGCAGATGTGTGTTTGCTTTCATATTTGGCAATTTAAAGAACTTCAGCAAACCGCATCCCCATAATGCGTCCAAGGCCTCAGGAATGTTCATAACTTCATCATCTACCGCGGTATGCTCTCTTTCTCGCCAGGTGACTGTCATCCTGAAAGAAAAATCAATTTGAACCGTTAGTTTTTATGTTTGAAATGTCCGCGGTGTATACGTGGGTCCCTTTACACACAGTCACGTGTAAGGCCTGCATGTACATGGGTTTCATATTACCAACCTGCGTATACGCCGCGGAGAAAATTTTGACAAAAAACTCAACGGTAAAACATTAATCAAAACTTCTAAAACTAGTCACAATCAATTACAAGATAAGAATGAGAGTTACCTGGAGATTTTGGAAGAATTTGAGCAGTTGAATTTGGCGTATGGAAGTTAGCTCCTTTTGCTCCACTTCTTTGCTCTCAAACTCAAATGGTGAAAATGGTGAGTCCAAAAACCTTTTTATAAGCTTTGAAAATGTCAAATTTTTTCAAAACTTGATTTTGTTTGGTCTCATGTAACTTTTAACTTGGGAGCTTGGAATGTCGAGAATGGTTTGGTTTTCAGGACATTTTGGACGTTTTCGACAGTTTCGAGACGGTTCCATGATTGCTGACCCGTCATGGCAGGTATCGTTTTCTCACTGGCATATAGTTTAGGGAAGCCATTTTTTCCGTTGCATCATGCATAATAGCCTCCATCTGTCGATACACTTTCCATAGGGTCGATCCCATCGTTTTATGGTTCGCAAACCATCTTCACTCGCCGATTCTTTAAATCATGACACGATGGTAGAGCCATCCTTTACATGGGCATCCTAGTTAGCACCTCACTAACATTTGTTGCCCATGCTGCTCCGATTTGAGTAGGATTGGGAGTCCTCTGTAGTCCCGCCATCACTTATACAATGAAGACTCATTCCTCTTTGCTTCTTCGTTTCGTTCCGGCCTTATACCCTAAAGGGTCCTTTGTGTTGAGTTGTACTACTGCATTGCATTTTGACTATCTGCACCTTTTGGCCTTAAGCCGACTTCACTTGGACTCATGTTTAAGCCAACTTTTGACCATGACGACTGCAAAATCAAAGTTACATACCTTTGACCTATGCAACTTGACACACCTTGACCCGTGGAAGGAACACACCTTTGAGTGTCTCTGGCTAGTTTTTTCCTTCTTGCATCGAGCATAGGAATGTTCCAATCCCAGGAACTAGATCATCTGCTTCGCTGACACTCGTTCTTTCCACTGTACTATAGCAATCTTTTATTCTTTTTCAGCTTTAAATAAAAAGACCAAAAAAAAATTATATATTCCAAAAAAGAGCGGGAACGGGACAATCTTTCCATTTATTGTTGGCAGCTAGAGTTAGTCGTGTCGCCCTTGAACAAAGCACTCAAAACAAAGTCTCCTCCGTTTGGGTGGGATTTAGTTTGGCTTAGGTATGCCTTAACCTTGTTATTGAGTCAGTTCTCCCCCAATTGGTTATCTCTTCTAATCATATGGAGGGTTCGTTTGTGCCTCCTACGCAACGAGCTTATACAGAGTCATCATATGCTGCCAGATAGTCACATTGAGTCATTCTTTGGTTCAAATGAAGTTACCCTGAGTCGGCCTCTCTGCGGTGTCTCTTGACTTATTTTTCAGTTAGCCATCCCTGGTTGTCAATGCTATGTCTATCATCACATCAGTTATATTGGTCCTTTACTCGTGCCGGTTTGAGAAGGTCTCTATTGATTTCTTGCTAGCGGGTCTTGTCCTTATCGACGATGACATCTTGCTCTGAGGACAGGCCTAGAGCTACGCCCTGGCCCTATTTTCATTATTGATAGGTCACCTTGTGCTCAGCATCGATCAGTATCATGGGTCTTTGACTGAGTGGTTTCCCTTGTGTTCGAAATCAGCCTACATTATCACACATTGGGATTCGTGCAGTACCTTGGTTTCCATTTGACCCTATTGGTGGATACCTTGCCTCTGTGTCAGCTTTCATTATTGGTTGGTTCAGAGGGTTTCTGTCGTGTGCTAGCCACATCTTGTGTATGCCGGAAATGTACTTCAGTTGGGTTACTACATCTTTTTCGTCTGATTCCTTCCACATTATTGGCCTACAGGTTACACTCGTGCTAGATTGATGGAGGATGCCTTAATGCCTTCCTTCTACCAGATATTTCCCTATCGACTTCGACTCGTTGCTCTGGGGCAAAGATATAGAGTTCATTTGACAGTACCTTGGAGTTTGCAGTCATTAGTATTAGATCCTTCGCTATCGACAGTGGGAAACCATCATTGTCTCCTGATCGATAGATTCTTATAGGTGTTTGACTCCAGCTCATCTATTCACACTTGTTGGATTGTACTAGGTACCTTGACGCTCATTATCATTATTGGTGAGTAGTCTCGCGTTTGTTAACGATATACATCAATGACCGGTAATCAAATGATTTCTCACATGGTCGACTTTAGATCATTTATTCCCATGTTGTATAAATGTACCACGGTGGTCGGTGAAGACCTCAAGTTGTATCAACATTCATTGGTTCACTTGACAGTTGCTCTTGTTGCTACTAATAGATACCACTTCACCTTATATGTTGCAATCATTCATGGCGACATTTTATATGCTGGCACCTGAGTTTGCAGTGTAGTACCATCTTATTCCATCATGTTCAGTGAGTACTTTTTGGGATCAGTCTTTGATATCAGTGATACGCTTTATCCTTCAACATCATTGACATTCTTATATGTGACATTCAGACATGTACTTGTTCGATCGTGATCAGATGATCCATTATGTATTTTCTAGTCATTTATACTTGTATACTTGGTGGATCCGCTTGTACTTGATATGTGGACATGCTGTATTTTCTCTGAGCATGGGTATGCCCGCCTCAGACAATGTTTCTTTCTGATCTCCTTTTGTGGCTTGGCAGGCTAAATTCTGGTGCAGTCCTTCTCAGTTTTCGACATATTTCCTTTCCATGAACTTTCTTATTACATTTCGAACATCATGTACCCCTTCTGAACTCATATATTAGGGGGCATCTGTTATAGCTCCAAATCTCACTCTTGAGATTTGTGATGCTGCACTCATGGCTTAGGGCAACCCCTTCTTCCAGACCTGGTCCCAAATTTAAAAAACAATGTTTTATTCCATATACGCGACATTGCCCTGAGCTAAATGTGTGTATACACGGGTCTGTGTATACCCAACCCACGTATATGTTTAAAAACACTTAAAAAAATAAATCTCCTTAATTTTGGACAGAGATCATGGGTTTTACCTGTTGATTACCTGTTAGTTCCCATGGCCCAACTGTTCCCAACGAATTCCCAACTAAAAAACTACTTTGGGAGAAGTATAAAAAGGCTTCTATGGGAAGGCCAAAAGGGGGAGAGAAGAGAGAGAAAGATTGCTATGCTGAGATTTCCCTGACCAGGTCTGAAGATCCTTGTGCCTCCTGCACTTCCCCCATTCTACAGGAAACCCTTGTTTCCTTGTGTGTGTTGATGATTTCATACTACTTGAGATATCATGGAGTAAGTCATGGAAGGAGTTTGTTAAAGGCTTGGGACTAGACGAATCCGGGAGACGGTTCTGCTTGGAGCCTGCGAAAGGACGAATCAGGTGAAATTATTCATTTTCTGTACTTTATTTGTCTATAATAAAAGAAACACATGCCTTTGTTCTTGATATAGATCTTCTTCATGTTATGATATTCATATTATGATTCATATGTGAACGGTTGTTTAATTTCATAACTAACCACCTTTCCTTATAATATGAAGATGGTTTCTTTATGATGTTTAGTCCATATACTGTTGTACTCCCTTGAATTGATTGTTTTGCAAGTCAAAGGAGCAAAAGGAACTCCAAGAAGGGTTTGGACCCTGGAAGGCTCTTCTCAAACGTAGGACCTCTGGTACGCCCCTATCGTAGAGTTTGCTTATAGTAGCATTATGATTGTATGGAATGTGTGTTTCTTTGCATAGATAACCTCTAGTCTGCTAGGGTATTCACCCAAGACCCTAGGGGAGTTTATCCCACAACACCTTCTCTAATTCAAGTTATCATGTGTTTATGTGTGCCATTATCTCTCTCTTTTTCAGCTTAACTAATTGAATCAAGTATAAAGGTGGAAATCATTGGTGTTGCAGTGCTCTACCTTAGGGTTTGTTTAGCTTTTCATGTTTTCTACTGTTTGCAGAGGACTGATGACATTTTCATGCCTTTTCCAACTCCTCACTAGTCTCAAGACTCACCATTACACCTAATCTAAAGTACTAAAGTATTTGCCTACCTCACCCCACGGAAATCTCTGCAAGACTGAGTTCATTCCCCGGCCCCAAAACTGCCTCTCACATTTGATCCAACGAACCAACATAAAATTCAATCAAAGTCCTCTGAGCATATACCTAGCCTAAAATTAGTCTTTATATGAGTCATCTCAAGCCTCATTTGCTAGATTTTCCTGAGATTGACAAGGAGAGAGCCCTCTCCCGACCTGGTAGGGCTAGCTACCAGGTTAAGCATGGTTTGATGTTACCGTAGACCTTCCTTTCTCAACCTGAGGTAGATTTAGGCCTTAACATAGTGGTGACCATATTGGGGACTGTTATAGACATATTTGGGCACTGCAACCCCAATCACATATGTCGATAAACCAAGGGCTCTTAAACCCCTGAAAGTGTTGTTTCATACCCTAAAGGATCAAGGTCAGCTAATTACATCATTTCCCAGAAGTTCCACCTGAAAAAATACTCAAAATTGGTCAAAACTGACCCATACAGACTGCTCTTTGGGCCAGGTGCGATGCATCTCACCTATTACACACGGGGGGTGCGATGCATACTGAAAAGGCCTTCTGTAGGGTGCGATGGGCGAGAGTAAACAAATGGCAGAGGTAATTGTCTAAGTGGAAACCCAAGGAATCTTCTAGAAACTACTCATATGACACTTTCCTCTCTGAATTCACACAGGGATGAGTAAGAGATCATGAAATCTCCAAGTGGAACCAAAAACTATCAATGAAATGACACTAATCAAATACCCAGAAGATGACTCACCCCCCATAGCATGGTTCAATGGTAACCCGCCCAAATAATTTTGAGTATTATATTTTCATTGGTGAAGTGGCCCCAATCCATCCCATCATGAAGTTCTTTAAGTACTTCATCTACCTCAAGTGACTCTAAGCACCACTGTAAAATATTATTATGATATTTTCTAAACAAAACATGATGAATCAACTGGTATGGTGTATACCTTAATATAATCACTCACCATTCTATTGTGTTCTAGATATTATCTCAACCCACTATACCATGATGGTTGCATACCTATAATCATAAATGATATTGGGAATTCATATCCTTGATTTTCCTTATGTATAAGCACGGCAACAATGGAGGAGTTAGATGAAAAAGTGTAGAGCATGAATTCTTTATCAACATCAGAACTATATAGGGAAACGGTTGCTAAAATGGCCTCTTTAATATTTGCAAAGGCCTCTTTTACCTTTTGATCCCACTTGAAAATTACATCCTTTTTAATCATGTCTTGAAGTGGTTTCACAATCTAACCAAAATCAGAGATAAATTTTCTAATAAAATTAATGTTTCCCAAAAGAGATTGCGTAGCTTTTTTTACCATTAGGGTATGGGATTTCTTTAATGTGTTTTGAATCAACAATGATCCCAATCTTCACAATAGTAAGTCCAAATAGGTTTTCCTTAGATACCACAAAAATACTCTTCTTAGGATTAAGCGAGATACCATATTTGCGATAGCACTCAAAGATTTGTTTAAGATATCAAAAATAATATGTGTTGTTTTGAGAACATTGTTATATCATCCATATACCACCATAATGTGCCCTATAATTCCTTGGGAAGCAATAACCATGGCTCGTTGGAAAGCAACCCCTGTGTTTATGAACCCAAAAGGCATACGCCTATATGAAAACATACCCCATTTAGTCTTGAATGTTGTCTTTAGCTTGTCTATTTCACAGACTAAAACTTGGTTGTAACCCAAAAATCAATCAAGTAAAGAAAACATCTCCAAACCTAAGACCGTCTGAAAAGTTTATTCCATGGATGGTATTGGCTAGTTATATTTGTCTGATGCGTGATTGAGAATTCAGAAATCTATGCATAATCTCATTTCTCCTAAATTGTTTATAACATGGACCAAATTCGAAACCCAAGTTGAATGTTAGACCTTGAAGATAATTTTGGCATCTAGAAATTTCTTTAATTCATTTTGTATGAGTGGTTCCAAGGTCGGGTAGAATTTTCGTAACTTCTAATAAAATGGCTTAGAATCCCCTATTATAGGAATCACATGTTGGATGATCTAAGTATCATAAGTTTTAAGATCAATATATGTCCAAGCGAAGACATCTTGGTACATTTTGAATAATTGTATAAATGATTGGTGTTGAGAGAGAGTATAAAAAGTACTAATACTGACGAAATTGGGGTCATTATGTTGAATAAAGTTGTCATTGATGGCATCATAGTTAAATTGTTGAAGCAGACAATAATGCTATATATTGAGCAAACCCTAGGAAATCTAAACATTATCCTTAAGTGCAAATATTAATTGGAATTACTTAACCCTAACCACACAAAACCTTATTCCTAAAGTACATGTTGAAAACCTAGTTTGATGTCCTATTCCAACATAATGCCCATTGTCCCTGACCCTAATTATTAAAAATCCCTAGTGAAACCCTACTTGAATTTTTCCCTAAAAATCCCTAAAAACTTCCTAAATAATATTTATTTGATTTCATAAAAATTATCAAATCTAATCCTAAATATATAATAATAATAAAAATAAAAAAATCTTGTCCCTAGCCTTTACTCCCCTTAATGCATGATGACTCATTAAATTAATAAGCATATTACTTGTCTCCACTGTGAGTATTGAGTAATAAACCAATTCCAAAAATATACACATTTTATATTTTTAAAATTTAAAACTTATGCCACAAGTCGACCCTTTTCTTTAAGTTGGCCCCAATTCTAAAATGTTGGTTGATCCAAGATGGATTTTGATTGAGTCTAGTCATGTTGGCTATGTAATGTTTGAGACCAAGATGGTCATAGATAGCGACAGTTCCTGACATGCTCAAAATTTTATCGACACAAATGCTCACAAGACCAATGCCAAGTCGAAGAGCACGACATGTTGATTCTGGTGGTATGTTCGGTTTTCAAAATGGACTTTGTATGAAGTACTTATGCAAATTAAAAGTTTAGAGTCAAGCTGGGAAAAATGTCAAAGTCAATGCTCACGGTTCCATCAAGCAAGGTTCCTCTTTAGGTTTTGTGGTCAAGGTTCTAAAACCAATGGTAGGTTGACAAGTGTCCAAGTGTGATTGGTCAAAATTTGCAAGTTTATGATTGGTTGGTTGAATTTGAGTTTGACCAATAATGAAGCACCACATGGGCCAATGACATGCTGCCATGTGGTCTCCTCGTGGCATATCAAATCCTCTTCAAGGTTATGTGGTCAAAGTTCTAGAACAATGGCAGGTTGACAAGTGTCCAAGTGTGATTAGTCAAAATTTTCAAGTTTATGATTGGTTGTTTGAATTCGAGTTTGACCAATAATGGAGCGCCACATGGGCCAATGACACGCTGCCATGTGGTCTCCTCGTGGCATATCAAAAGGTGTTATATATCTGCAAGGCCTCTACGAGATTCAAGGCATGGACCTATCTATGAACACCAATGCGCTCCACCACCGTACCAATATGTTATTTGTAATATAACGGGGAAAAGGTTGAATATAAATGCTTTCTAAATGGAAATTGTGGGGAAGAGTTGGTGGAGCCCGCCATATCTGGCGGCCCCACCAAATCCAAAGCTTGTTTAATTCGGAACTCCAAACAAACTAACGGAGCCTTCAGTCGGCGCGTAGACAACACATATGCCACATATGGTGGGAGGCTATAGTTGTTGAACAATTGTTATATGACACTTAAGGTGGGAAGTTAAATACAGTGCGGAGTTAATGTTTGTCAAGCTCCAAAGTCTGCATAGATGCCAATGCTACATGCCATCATTGGACTGTGTTAATATGCCAACAAACATAAGTTATGTTCAAACTATGGTTATTAACCATATGCCACAGTCCACACGGGGTCGTCAACACCGGTTAGTCACATGCCACGAAACAACAGAAATAATGCCACGGGATTGACACGTCAACATGGGAATTTGTGTTATGCTAAACCTATGGTTCAACCGTATACACCACGAGTCAGATGATATATTCCACCCCCGGAGTATTACCACGGTTGGCGTGGAGATCCAGCACTGCAGGATTAATAAGCTATGGTTATATTATATGCCACGGAGACATACATATCCACCGGTTCAAAACATATGCTATGGTTGGCACAGAATCGGAACGGAGTTCAATGTCATAGGTGGCGCATAGTGATTCAACATATTACCATCGGTTGAATGGTTTCAACTTTGATTATAACCATATGTTTAATATATTCCAGAAGTTGCAAATGTATTAAAACTATATGATACAGTTTTGAAACAACATTTGATATATATTTGGTATTAAGTTACAACCATATGATATATAAGGTGATCTAATGCTTAGACGATCTAGAGGAGCCAAGTGGAGAGCCAATGGGAGAGAGCGGAGTGGAGAGCACCGTGGACCAACCTATCAGGTAAGTTTCTGTCTCTATAAGACAAGTGCGCAGTCCCTCCCTCCGTCTAAAACCTATAGTCTTCCACGAGGGTGGACGAATGCATGAAAGATACATGTCCAAAATCCATGCGCATATGTTTTGTCATAGAACAAGTTGAAGGTTTGGCTTCATGCGTATCTAGACGTGTCGTCTCCACAGTCATTTTCCACAACCATTTAATTTATCAATGCGAATATTGCTATTTTCATTCTTAGTCCTACCATCTACGCCAAAGGACGGGTGATCTATGATGTCTGGAGTTTTCAAAATACTAAATATGTTTCTCTACATCACCTGTGAACAGGGTGACGCTTGTTCCTCCTAAACTTTCCGCTTCCCCAGAGGTCTTTTATACTCGTCTCCTTACTTTTGCGAATGCTTTCGGTTATGCTCTCAGTCCTATTTCATATACAGTAATTTGGTAGCCTCTGACTTTAATTTCATTAGCGGAGCTCCCCTTTCCACTAAACCTTATATGCATGGGAGTTGGTCTATCTGCGGTGAAATCATACTTTTTGGTCCGTGAGGATCTCTGCAAATCGGCCTCGCGGTGCTCTTCGCTCGGAAAAGGCTCTTCTCTACATAGGTCAGTTAATTTCCAATAAAGCCATTTTAGTTAAATATATTTATCTTTTTCTGAAGTTTGGATAAAATATAAAGGCTAAAGTTTTTGATTAGGAATATTTTATTCATGTTTTAAGAAAGAACAATGGAATTGTTGTTTTAAAGTCTGAACACTGGTCTGTCTATAAACCTCCCTCTTCGAAGGTCTGCCTATGCCGCTCTCAAGTTCACATGTCAGGGTCTATAATTTCCAGTGGTTTATGGGCATACATTTACAAATTGAAGAATTACTTTGTTATATATAAACCATGCTCAAACATCTGCTTTAAAATAGGATCTTTGTGGTGTATTTATGAAATATAATGTTGTTGTATAGTATGCCCGGAAGCATCATCTTGAAACACAAAGTGCAGAACAAGAAATGGCTCTGTGTGCTCCCTCTAGATGTTGGTTACATGAGTCGAATTTTCTCTGACTGATTAGGGTGGTCACATGATACGGACTACCTTCCCAGCCCTCTCGTCCATCCATGTTTATGACTCTCACATAATCTGGAGGAATGGTGATTTCTCATGGTTGTAGACTGTAAAGTTTTTCGACATAGCTTGCCTCCTGGTTTTTCCAGGCCGAAAAATTCATCTTCACGGGACTGGAAAATTTCAATTCTTGAGCCCGGCGTCTAAAGGCCTACAAAGAAAGGAGATTCAAATCTCATAGGTTTTTGGGACGATGGTACTTTAGGTGATGTGATCTGACTTTTGGGAATATAAAATTTTGATCTGCCCTCCACCACGTCCTATGCCTTATTAGGTAACGTCATTCACCTTTATTACCTCAGGGCAGCTGGCTACATGAGAACCCGTTTCTACCTTGAAAAGTGAGCTCCTCTTTCTCGAGGCTTCCTTTTTCCAGTTCTCATGTCAGGCAAGTCTTAACTTCCCTCTTTCGGCCTTATTCTCGCTGGGTAATATGTTCAGAGGAGGACAGATTCTATTTATTACCTGATTAAATTCCCAATTTGGAAAATCCTATTAGGACTTCAAAGTACTTCAGTAAAGTTAGGGGGAGGGAATTGGTGACGTATGGATTGTGCGTCAGACACATCAGCCACGGAGGCCATGATTCGTGCCGCAATGCAGGCCGAAGTTGGACGGGGGGGGGGGGCATATTATCAAGTGGCTGGCAGTCTACTCTAGCTAATGTGGTAGTCCAATCATCGTTGCCATTTGCTGGCATGGATGGTGAAGGCCCACAAAGAGTGCAAACTTTTTGGGAGGATAACCAAAACGCTTTTCAACAGAAGGAAAAGTTAACTTTTGAACATGTGAATTACTATAATAAGATCCAGAATCCTGTTAAAACCACTCCTTCGCCAGCTACGATTAATCTGGACAGTATTTACCGAACTGAGCGCATAGCAAGCCTACAGAACTCGCTCTGGTTGGCCGGTGGTTCTTTCTAGAGATGGATGATTCTATGATGTGAAAGTGGCTTGAGATTCAGTGGAAACCACTGATCAGATATATACCCATTGTAGCTAAACTTATGAAAGAATGGTATTGCTTTCATTTTCTAAGCGCCAGTGATCTAGACACCATTCAGAAACTCCCATGGGTACATAGAAGGAGTTTCCTTGCCCTTTATAAGTGGTACATTGGTTATGACCCACTGAAGAACACCCCTTCAAATAATTTAATATGGGTCAAAATCCCTAGCCTTCCTCTGGAGTTGTGGTCGAAGGAAACTCTAATTAAGATAGGAAATGCCATAGGAAGATGTGTCTATGTTGACCCAAGATGTCTTGGGGAAAAAGACAAATGAATATCATGGATACTTATAGAAAAAGTTTATATGGGAGGGTTTCCTGACCACATAGAGATATCTTGGAGAGATTTAAAAATAAATAAGAGATTGGATTTTTGGGGAATCCCTTTCAGGTGCTCAACATGTCATAGGACAGGACACTTAATCAAAAACTGCCCTCGATGACCTGTTCTCAAAAGCAGAATGCATCATGGAAAATTACAGTGAGATACAAACAAATATAAGATGAAGCCCTGGTCTCCTGAAAAGGCGAAGCTATCTTCTACAATTAGTTTATCTTCATCGGAACCTGATGTTTTGCAAGGAATTACAAATCTGGAAAAAAATATTAGCCAATCTCCTCCTCCCCTTCAAAAGTATTATTCTCAGGATAATTCCCATCCATCAATTTTGTCTTAGAGTCACTGTACCCTGCCTGAAAGCTCGAAAAGGTTAGTCACCACTCCTCATAAAAAGACTCAAACTTTTTTTTGTACGCACCCCCTGGAACGAAATGATGAAAAAGAAGTCCCTACTCCTCCACCGATCCTCCAGCCTTTCAAAGATTTTACTGTGGGCTCCCAAACTAATTTTATTTCATCATCCTCCCCATCGCCAAAAAAGGGAATCACTCCATCTGCGAAAGGAAAAGATCCTATGGTGTCAGCTACCCCTCTAAACTCCCCCTTCTCGTCCCCAATTAATTCGCTTGATAGTGACTTAGACTATCTTCTAAGAAAGAAATCACTTGAACTTAAACCCCTAACCATTCATAAACCAAGGAAGCCATCGCCTCCACTTATAAGCCCAAACACTGCAAGAAATATTACAGTGAGAACAACAAAGGCAGTAAACATTTCAGAGGGAGGGTTGATGGCGCAGACAGAGGAGTAAGAAACCTTTCCCTTATTGATTTACCCATCATTGATATGTCAGAGAATCGACCTCTTAGAGCAAGCGCGGCTGAAGAAACCCCTCAATGACTTTCATCATATCTATGAACATAAGGGTCTAGGAGCAGACCAAAAATTTTTGGCGCTAAAGAGTCTCTTCTACTCAGCTCAGGCCAAAATCATCTTAATCTAAGAAACTATACATAGCATTCCTGTATCCATCTCCTACTTGAGGAAAATGTTTCCTACCTGGAACTTGGTTGCTTCAGAGCCCAAAGGCCTTTCTGGAGGGCTGGCAATTTTATGGGACCCTGTTTGGATTAGAGCAAAAGAACATAAATGTTTTGTGGGCATTCTCATCTCGGCTTCCATCAGAGGAAAAGACTGTCCCATTAATATCTTGAACATCTACACCCCTTACAAGAACAGGCTCCCGTTCTGGGAAAAATTATTCGCATCAGAAATTTTGATATCGAATCTTTGATGATTGCAGGTGACCTAAATATCACTCTAAATTTGGATGAAACATGGGGGAAAAGCAGGAAAAAAGACCCGTTGGAAGATCGTATCAGATATGAGCTATTACATAGGAATCTTGTAGACATAAATCCCTGTAAAATGATGCCAACATGGGACAATGGAAGGATATATGAGACTTATATTTCAAAAAGAATTGATCGTTTTATTGTACATGTCAGCATAATTGATAAAATGGGAATTCCTTTCTCCTCCATTGGAAATGTCTTCATATTAGACCATAGGCCGATATATCTCAATTGGAAAGAAAAGGGTTTTAGGAAAGGATACCCATTTAAATTTAACAGTTCATGGTTAGAAGAACTAGAATTTAATGAAGTCATAACAAGAAACTGGAAGGATTTATCAGCAAAAGATAAGATCCCCCCTTTTTTGACCTTTAGGGACAAGTTATCCTCCATGAGAAAGGTTGTAAAAGAATGGCAGTTTAAGAAAAGACAATTGAACAGAATGGAACTTCAGGAAATACAAATGGAACTAGATAGTATCTCCGGAGTTTTGGCTGCTAATACACTTCCATTTAATATGAGATGCTGTATAAAAGAGCTCAAAAGGAAAAAAACAAAAAATTATGAAGCAGGAAGAAGCTTCATGGAGACTAAAGAGCAGGGCGATTTGGCTCAAGGAAGGAGACAAAAACACAAATTTTTTCCATAGATTTGCAAATTCCAAGCGTGAGAAAAACTACATATGGAAAATAAGTGATGGTCAAGGGGGCTTCCTATTCTCTCAACAAGACATCTCGAAGGAAGCTGTGAGATACTTTGAAAACAATGTAAAATATCGGATGATTGTAGGTTTCAGGATATTTTATGGGGCATTGATCCATTCCCACAAATGTTTGATGATGAACAAAATGAATGCCTTTTCCAGCCCATAACAGACGAAGAACTGTTAGGAGTTATGAAATCCTTCAAGAAGGATAAATGCCCTAGCCCAGATGACTGGACGATAGAATTCTTCATCCACTTCTTTGATCTCATTAAACAAGATTTGCTAAGGATGGTCGAAGGTGCAAGAATCTTAGGCAACATACATCAGATAACTTCCTCCACTCAAATAGCACTTATTCCAAAGAAAATGGAAGCTGAATCTTTTCAAGACTTCAGCCCGATTTCCCTCTGCAATATAGCTTTCAAAATTATTTCAAAAATTATTGCTGAAAAGATCAAAACTACTTTATCTAGTTTTTTAACAAAGGATCATCATGCTTTTTTAAAAGGAAGGGATATATTGGATGTTGTCGCCAATACATAGGAAAGTTTGTTCACCATGCTTTCTAAACAAAGTGAAGCTGCCATATTTAAAATTGATCTACAAAAGGAATATGATTGTTTAGATTGGTGTTTTATTAGATGCTTACTTGCAAAGATCGGCGTGAAATCTAATATAATAAACGGGATCATGGCATGTGTGGAGAAGTAAACTATGTTGTCATTATAAATGGGATTCCTTCCTCTTATTTTCTAGCAGAAAGAGGACTGCGTCATGGTTGTCCCCTATCTCCTCTTTTGTTTATCTTGGCAATGAATTCATTAAGTCTTCATATTAACAAAGTAGTTAGTGAAAACAGGTGCCGGCCTTTGAAGATATGTAGAAACAACTACATCTCACATAACTTATTTGTAGATGATGTGCTCATATTTGGAATGCTATGTAGACTCACTTGGATATGTTTTCATGACATCCTAAAAATATTCCAAAAAGCCACTGGACTTCAAATAAATAAATCCAAGTCTGTCTTCTTCCATAATAATGTCAATATGGAAATAGTAGAATGGATATCTCCGTTGTTCGGGATAGAGGCGCGGTCCATCAAGAATGGAATAAAATACCTTGGATTTCAGCTAAAAGAAAAGGGATACTACAAAGTGGACTGGCAATGGATAATAGAAAGATACTATAAAAATATATCAGCTTGGGAATATAAATGCCTATCATTGGCAGGAGGAGTTGTTCTAACCCAAGCAGTGTTAACACAACTTGCTGTATACGGGGCACATTTATTCTTCCTCCTAGCAAGTATCATCCAGAAAATGAACAAGATAACTGCAAACTTTATATGGGGTGGCCAATCAGAACAAAGAAAATATCACCTTTCTAGAATGGCAAAGAACTCTATGCTGAAGAGTTATGGTGGATGGGGCCTATTGGACTTGAGGAGCTTTGGGAAGGCACTCTTGTGCAAATCATTGTGAAGAGGGATTTATGGAGAGGGTCCTTGGAGCAACACAATAAAGAAGAAATATATGGGCGGTAAAGATATTGCACACTGGTACAGATTAGGGAGGATCAGAACCACATATGGGTCAGCAATATGGTTAAGCTTTCGTAAGATTGAACATTATTTTCTAAGGAATTTGGTATGGAGCTTCCAATCTGGTAGCAGGATTCTCATTGGAATAGATCCTTTTGTGTGCAGATGAGAGAAGATAATTCTACCTGAAATACTCTTAAATTTCTTCCATAGGAAAGGTTTTTTCACCTGGGATAAACTCATAGCAGTATGGCAGAGCCCTATCCCTCTTTGGAAAGATGTTGATAATATGGGGATGTCTGATACATTGGCAAGGAAATGGAACATAATCATAGATTGCTTGAGAAGCTATGGCATACATCGTTCTATGATAGAAGATGTTCTTATTTGGAAAGTTTCAAAAGCAAGTGCTCAGGTTCGTGTAAAATACATTTACACAAACTTGATTGGATTAAAGATTGCTCATGCCAGCCTAATAACCATCAATTTTTTGGAAAACTGGATGCCCTTCCAAATTAATATATTTCTCATGGTTGGTTTTCCACAACAAAAACCTGTCTTGGCAAAATATGGAAAAGAGAAGTTGGCACGAGCCGGTTTTCTGCGTAATGTGTGAATCAGCTGAGGAAAGAAACTATCACATGTTCTTCCACTACCAAAAAACTCTACAATTATGGCATGTACTGGAAGATTTATACGGTTTCCCTCATGTGTCTCATGCATCCATACAAGAGCCTTTCATTTGGTGGAGTGGGAAAAAAGATTCCTGGAGGCCAATAATTATTATTGTCCTTTGGTGCGCATGGAGATGGAGAAACAACATAATTTTCAAAACTAGGAAAGAGCCAATTATGTCGTTGTACTTGATTGCTTCATGACTTCATCCATTCATCACATCATCCTTTTATGTTCCATGTCGATTGATGGGGGATACATTAAGGCCCTCCTTGGATGAAACTTCTCCTGTCGACTTCAGCGCATTATCCAGAACCTTGATCTAGGAACCATTAGTACCTTGGAGCTTGCAGACCTCAGTGGTAGGCTTCCTCATGATCGACAATGGGTTTACATCATTGGCTCCTGACTGATCGAGTTCATTGGTGTTTGACATCATCTCATCTATTCACACTTAGTGGACTATGATAGGAAACTTGGGGTCCATTTTCCTCATTAGTGGACTCCCTTGCGTTTGTTACTGGTTTACCTCATTGGTGGGTAATCAGAAAATTTCCACCATGTTTGACTTTAGCTCATATATTCACATGATGTAGATTCATACCATCGAGGTTATGTCAAAGACCCTAGGTAAGGGACATCTCACTCTTATATGGCATCCTTCCTAGGTTGCGTTGGAGTTATGTATCATTTATGTACTTTGAAGGATATATGGGACACTTCTTTGTTTGTCATGTGTCCATAGTCGTACTAATGCATACTGTGACATAGATCCATGATTTCATTTTTTAGTGGCTATGCTCTATCTAGTCACATGAGTCCACTGTGTATGTCTTTGTGGCATGTTCTAGCATTTCATGTCATGGATCCACAGTGTATTTAGTGGCAGCCATTATAAACATCTTCTTTTGACTGAGAATGGGTATGTCCACCTCGGGGATGTTTTCAACAGAGTTGATACTTCAACAGTTGAGTTCCTCCAATCCATCTTCGTATTCTTGGCTCCTTCTTCCCATTTTGCGATTTGAGTATTATTGTAATGAATTTTGGTTATCAATTTCTCTTCTGACCTCATGCATTAGGGGGCATTTGTTATAACCCTATTTTCCACTCCATGACAGTGAGAGAAACCCAATATCAACTTACCTCAGTTGTTTCGCTAAAATGCATCCCTTTTCACCTTTTCTTTTACTTATGTGAGATTTATCCCATGATAAAAGGGCGGAATTACATGATTGAGTTATTTCTCATAATTAATTTTCGAAAATATTATAATTATGAGATAATATTTATTTCATAAATGGGATAATTCAGAAAAAAATTCATAATTGTGAAAATGGTTTCAAGATTTTTCCATTCCCAGGGAGATCAACTTGACCCACTTGTGTATGAGTTGGCTAGGGGTTCATTATTATAGACGTTTCCTAACTT
This sequence comes from Pinus taeda, assembly GCA_000404065.3. NCBI lineage: Eukaryota > Viridiplantae > Streptophyta > Pinopsida > Pinales > Pinaceae > Pinus > Pinus taeda. The sequence continues at coordinate 42,122 of APFE030231133.1, forward strand.
ATCAAGTCCCTAAGTGTCTAGATACATTCTCCTGAAGGATGGAATGTGCCTATATAATCTCACCAAGGGGGAAAGGAGAGAGAGAGTATCCAAACTATAGCATGAGAGCTCTGTTGTATTGGGAGAGGAGACCATACTAGAAGCTGAAGGAGAGGATATTATTTGTTTAATCTATATTGATGTGCTTTAATTTATATGGTTAATAAAAATCTATGTTCCTTCCCCTTCTATCAGTTTTGTAGTAATTTATGTGTGATTTCTATATGTTTTGAGCTGAAGATCTTCTGCGCAAGATCACTTACCGTCTTTTTTTGGTTATGTTTGAGTGAAGGCTTTAGATCAGGAGTGGATGAAATAGAACACTTGATTGGAGCACAAGGATTTTGCATCAGGCCCAAAATCCTTCACCAACCTGCGAAGAGGCAAGGTACTTTCTCATACTTTATAACATCAGAAATTGTATCTAAATTGCATGCATGGCCATCTGGATTAGGGATCGTTATTAGATTATCTTAGCCATTCTATTTTTTTGTTTGGTGATCTCAATTGGGCATGATATTGTGGAGCAATAACTCCTTGCATAATTAAATGCAAATATTATGTTTACCTTTAAAACTCATTTCTGTAGAAGCACCATTTCAGTAGTGGGGCCTTGATTTTATTGGAGAAATTCACCCAACATCTTCAGGACAACATAAATGGATTTTGACGGGGATAGATTATTTTTAAAAGTGGATCGAAGCTATGCCAACCATACAAGCTATTGATATTGTTATTATTCAATTTCTAGAAAATATCGTTTCTAGATTTGGTACCACAAGAAGAATCCTAACTAATAATGCACAAGCTTTCACATCTAAGAGAATGAATAAATTTTTTGATGAGTATAAGATAACTCTTATTCATTACACAACCTATTACCCTCAAGGTGATGGAATGATAGAATCTTCAAATAAGAGTTTGATTAGGATCGTAAAGAAATTTTTGTAGGATAACAAGAAATCTTGGCATGCAAAGCTAAAATTTGCATTATGAGCAGACATGATCAACATTAAGAGATCAATTAGGACTACACCTTTCCAACTATTATATGGCATAGAAGTAACCTTTCCAGTTTCACTTGGGATACCAGTCATGAATTATTTGCAGGAACAAGAGGAAGAACCCAATCATTTTCAAAGAAGGATAAATCACCTCATTGAGGTTCAAGAAATGAGAGAGAAATTATATGATGAGACTTAGATTTTTCAGGAAAATATGAAACATTTTTTTGACAAAAACACCAAGGAATAAAATTTTTGATTTCTTGATAAAGTTCTCAAATGGGATGCTAGAATTGAATATAAAGAAAAACATGGAAAATTTGACCATATCTGGAAGGACCCTTATCAAATTGTTGCATTTCATGGCAAGAATACCTTCATTTTACAAGGCATAGAAGGAGAATTTTTTGCTTGGAGGCCTAGTAAATAGGTGCTTTCTTAAACACTGTCTCTCTTGAAAACTGATATTTCATCATTTCATTGTATATGTTTGTTTTATTTCGGAAAACTTGGATGTTTGAATAGAATTTTGATGAATTTGAAGCCTAAGGAGAAGGCCCTAAGATTCTGATAAATGATTATTAGAGTGTGAAAATAGTATTTAATTTTAGTTCTCATAGTTTGTATCTAAATAAATTTGAAAAACATTTTTTTTCCATTAGCTTAAAAGTCAGTTCGTATTTCCAATAAGTCAAAACATTTATAATTATGTTTTTTAGTTTAATCTTCAAAGTGCCTAGTCATGTTGTACAAGGCATCTGGTCTAAGAGGTTTTTTGTTGCCTCCTAAGGTGGTAGCATCCCCGTTGGAGCCAGTTGTTATCACAATTTGAGATTTGATATTAAGATTTTAGGGACCTGAATTAGTTGCTTAAATTTTTTTCTTTAATTTTTGTTTTTGAAAGAAACAACAATTAATTTGTCAACGCAGTTTTAAAAGCGAAATAAGAGAATCACTGACAAATCTAATGACAACAATATGGTCCATATGTTAAAATGAAATCACTGCCAAATTAATGATCAACGTAGCCTATTATTTAGCGATAGTTAGCACTGAAAAATCAAACATCAGCGACATGATTCGATGATTGTTGTGGAGGACTGGGATAACAGTTGATATTATTCCCTCCCAAGCTATGATGTATAGTCATAATAAATTGTTATATATGAATGACGGATCTGACAAGTAAGGTATAAGATGTATATCTCATTACCATTCCAACCAAAAGGCCAAAAAAATAATTTCTTCACTACATAGGAGGTTCATGTATTTTGTTTTCATTCCAAATATTAGCGCCACCATTTCAGCATCATCTGCATATTTTGTGTCTTATCATTAGAAACCATGGGAAAAGGAGGTTTCTTGTAAAGAGGAGAACAGGGAGGCCCCAAGATCATTGAAGTCGCCCCTAAAATTTGATAACAATTTTAGTAACAAGGATGGGAATAATTATGTTTCAGATGTGATGGCTATCATGATGGAGTGGCTCAAGCTTTTGCAGAGAGATTTGATGGGAAGAATGTTAGCATCACTTTCATTTATTTTCTGGTCAAAAAGGACACAATTTCAGAGGAAAGAGGCCTCCTTGTCGATGGAGACCGATGGTTTAAGAATAGAACCCTGAGAAGAATCAACACTCCATTTTTCCTCAAAGACAATCACATAAATGAACCTTGGTGGTTAGGTGTGCAGAGGTCCTGCTTTAAAAAGAGTGGCACGAGACTCTGAATGTTATTCAAAGATATTTTACCTGCAGATGGTGTCACCACAAAATGGTTATGTACCACTTTAAATATCTAACACACATTTATGGGCAAGCACGTATGAATATGTTGTATTTTTTATTGATGATCTTGAGAAAATGTCTGCTAAGTTTCGAGTCAGTCCAAAATCCTCTATTTTTCATAAAGCCTTGATTAAATTGCTATTTTTTTATCATTTAAAGAAAATAAATAGAACCTGGGATTTTTTTTTTATTCTAGGGAGGTTACAGTAAGTTAGTAAACCCTAAGCCAGAAACCAACAAAAGAAAGAAACATAAGGGTGTTGTGAAAATTTCTAAAGCCTCAGGGGAATGATCTTCCTTTCAAACCAGAAGTGAGGGGAGGGTGTCTCAACCGGAAACCCATGTTCTATTACCTAAATTAAAAATTTCTTATACTAAGAAGTGAAAACTATCAATGAGAGAGAGAACCCTATCCCTCCCTAGGAAGTAGAGAAAGTCGAGGTTGCAAACTCTGTAAAGAAAATTCATGTAGATGAACCAGTTGAGGTTGTAGAAAAAGAACCTAGTGAAATAGATGAGGGAAAATTTGATGCAATGTAGAACAAGGGGAAAAACGAACCTAGCCTGGCTGAAATATATGGGCTTCTAACACCCCATACTAGACTTGTAAACAAACTCATGCTCAAGTTTAAACTGATGAAAAACCCTGCTTAGTAAACCAGGTTATTGGGTTAGATGATTTACCATTAAAGGATATGGTGATAAACAAGGAAAATGCTTCTATTTCCAAGAAGCAGAAGGAGGGCCCCAAGGCCAAGGCCAGGAAGATTAAAAAGGTAAAAAAAAAATATATGAGGTGGACCTTTTAATGAGGGTAGAAAAAAAGCTCAAATGAAAATTTTTGAACCACAATGCCAATTAATTTGTCAACATTCCTTTTAACAGTTTTACGCAGACCACTGACAATCATTTTGTCATCACTACATTGTTCTGTTTTGTGCTGACAATTATTTTTTCACCACTAGTTTTGCTTTGTTTCGGTACTGCATTACAGGATTTCCTCCCGATATATGTTGCAAATTATTTTGTCAGCTCCCAAATATTTTGATTGATTTTGGCAACAATAACAATATCAATTTTGTTAAATCTATCTGGAGGATATATTTACACATTTGATACCATTCTCGAGGATCAGATCATGGGTCTAAGGAGATGGGATATTTTGAGCATAGTGATGAATATTTGCGCGGGATTCTGAGGCATAAGACAGGGGATTACCAGATTTTATGGAAGCATAGTCGTTACCTGTTTTCGTTCCTTTTATTCAACATTCTCCTGGCTACATTTCCACTTTTATTTGCAAGAATTTTATCATGTATCATGAAGTCAAGAGACATCAAATCAAGTATTTCTTTTTGGAAATGCATATTAGATTTAGCATAAGAGATATGATATATTTTCTAAAATTAGTTTGTAATTAAATTTTCCTATAATCATAGATTCAATTTGTAAACAATTCTCTATAAATTTATTCCAAAAGACATAATAGAGGTTCGAATTTTTTGGAAAAAACATTTTGTATTGTTGTAGACTTTGAGATTAATATATTTCACTATAAGCATTCTTATATGCCCAGTTTTCAAATATTCATGTTTTCAGAGATTCATGTATGAACAATTCCCTGTCTGTTTCTATTATGTTTAACTTCTCATTAGCCACACCTTTTGAACATTATTCTTCAATAATTGGATAAAGGTTGATGAATTAGAATTCATTAGGAATTGCTTAGATGATCCGAATGGAAAATGGCAGCAACCCATGGTATTGATCCACCTATGGAATTTACCCATGATATTCATTCACTCATGGTATTATAAGTGACATCCGCCATTGGTATTCATCCTCCCATGGTATTTATCCACACATGGAATTTACCCACGGTATTGTAAGTGACATCCACCCATGGTATTCATTCACCCATGGTATTTACCCACCCATGGAATTTATCTGTTGTATTGTAACCAAAAAAGTCTATAAGTAACAAGTCACATTTTGTAAAAGGAAGATTCTCCACCACAATGTAGCCTTTACAATTATTACATGTTTAAATAAAAAATTTTGTTTGTGGTTTTATTTATTGTGTGTTCCTTTTTCTTCTCGATTTTTAACTTTTCAGATCTTGGAGGCCTCCCCTCAAGATCCGGGATAGTGGTATTAGATTCAGGTTATGACTACATGGGAATGTTGGTTTGACGCATATTTCAATTTTAAATTTATGCAGAAATCTTCAACAAACTTCATGCACATGCTACGACCTCCATAGAGAACTTTCTTGGGAAAATTAGGAATAATTTATTTCTTTTCATTTTTTTGCAGGAATTTTTTGGGCGACAAGTTTTCAAATTAGGTCTGAAACCTTTTGTACCAAATTTACAAAAACAAATAAAAAATTTATATTCCTTATGACAAAATACTCAAATTTAAAAAACAAATCGGCCAAATCAGAGTCTGGATGAGGGAGATATCGCTGATTTAAAATCGGTCGTGTTGCAAAAAATTTTCTTATGTCAATTCGTGGATGACAACTCTCTTATTACTTTTTGTATTTTTTATCCAAAATTTCAGAAAATCGACTGCCGATCTGAGCTTCTCTTGAAAAATCACCCAATTTCAAAAAAAAAAAATTGGTTAAATCGGAGTTCGGATGAGGGAGATATCGTTGATTTAAAATTAGTTATTTTTTCATAACTTTTATGACGGTGGGACAGTTGCAGTGGGAATCTGCGTTTCAAGAGTGTCCAAATAGGGATTCCAATCATATGTGAAGATGCAAAATGATCATTTTGTTTCAAAAAATAGGCTTTAATAAATATTATGAGCTATATTGACCGAGTTATGACCATTTTAAATTAATTTTTATATCTAGAGCAACATATGGAGCGGGTTCCCTTTAGACATGTGCCCTCCCACCTTGCTTTAGTAGGCACATCCTTCACATTCATCAGTTTCAGCATAGAAACATTCAACTTAGGTTCTTTGGACATGTTCCCTCCCACCCCAGACTATGTAGGCACCTACTACTTCATCAACAGTTAGCATCACAGTTATGGGTCAACCACACAAAATCCTTGTGATCGATGTCCATTCGCTAGGCCGCACACTATTAGTATCACAGTTGGTTATAATCATTACAAGGTATCTCTATCCTTGGATCATCGTTTTTCATGGTTATGGGTCATCAACAGACCCACACTTCATCGAAGTCCATTTGCTAGGTTTCACACCGTTAGTATCACAATTGGTCACAAGCATTACAAGATATCTCTATCCTTGGATCTTCGTTCATCACGATTATGGGTTAACAACACAAAACCCTTCTCTTTAGTAGCTCTTCATATTCAACACAAGCTTCTTAGGAGAGAACTTCACGCAATGGGAATCATTGCTTCTTAAGGAAGGAGGAATGATCCAAATAGAAAATGACATCCACCACTGTATTCATCCACCCATGGTATTTATCCACCCATGGAATTTACCCATGGTATTGTAAGTGGCATCCACCCATGGTATTCATTCACCTATGGTATTTTCCCATGGTATTGCAAGTGGCATCCACCCTTGGTATTCATCCTCCCATGGTATTTATCCACTCATGGAATTTACCCATGGTATTGCAAGTGACATCCACCCATGGTATTCATTCACCCATGGTATTTACCCACCCATGGAATTTACTTGTGCTATTGTACCCAAAAAAGGCTACAAGTAACAAGTCGCATTTTGTAAAAAGAAGATTGTCCACCACAATGTAGCCTTTACAATTATTATTTGTTTTAATAAAACAATTTATTTGGGTTTTTGTTATCGTGTGATCTCCTCTTTTTTTTTTGGCATTTCAAATTTTCAAATCTTGGGGGTCTCCCCCCAAGATCTGAACTATTAGATTCATGTTATTTGGATGCTTAAATTTTTTTCAGCGTAAATATCACTGTAGAAATCTTAGTTCTTTGGTTTGATGTTTATCTTCTATATTCTTCTATATACCTTGATGATAACCTGTCAAAGAAATCATGATTTATCTTGCCTTTTTTTATAACTATTCATGTAATTTGTGTTTAGCAAGTATTTTATTTTTTTCAGAAACTCCATGCCTAATGGTCCCTTTCTGTCCATTCCAGAATAATTTCATATGTAACCAATTAAATTTGGCCAATAAGCTTAGTGACTTGCTACTAAAGTGACCTTGAGTGGTAGAGTTAAGGAGAAATCCCTCTCCAGATTGAAGAGCCAAATTTCAATCTCAAAGCGGTCTGAAGGTTTCCTTAATGAGTTTCCTTCCATAACCAAGGAAAACTTCTGAGTGATAACAAAATTGACTCTAAGAAAACACTTAGTAATATTATATACCAAGCAACTATATATTTGAAAAGACAAAATTAATACATCGAATTCAGTCTGACATGCGAAGGAAGCTTTCATTGTATGTAGTGTGGAGGTGCGGAAGTGCAGAGGTGCAAGAGTATATAAGTGCACAAGAAGCACGATGAAAGCTTCCTCCACATGTTTGTACTATGAAGAAATATGTATTACTTATAAAATATATTTTATAGAATCATGACCAAAGTTATAAAACAAATATGTGTAAATATCAACTTAGAATATAAATTATAGATCTTTTTCAATAGATGTCTAGGGATTTGTTTATTTGATTGCTTTGTTGATTATCTTTAATTGCTAGATGTATGTAGGTTAGAACATATAATGAGATTATGGATTGTGTTTTTCCATCACAAAATAATTTTATAGAAAGGAAATGCTTTATCTATTGTGAAGTTGAGGAAATTCTCTTCTTGGAGAATACATTCCTATGTGAGATTGATCTAAATACACTAAATATAGTGTTTCTAAAAGATATGATCAAAATATCAACAAGCTAGAGTGTTTCAGTTGACATTGTCAAGGAAGTGTGGAGGAAGCTTTCATTATGCAGAATGCAGAGGAAGCACAATGCAAAAGGAAAGTTTGGATTGTTGAAGAGCGATTACGATATTGAATCAACAGTAATATTTTTAGAGAGGCGAATAGGCCTAGGATTGAATGTCTTAATGTAATAATATATGCGAGAAAACCCATGTACTTTTTTCAAATCAAAAATTTGATTTTGAATTATGAATTTCAAGATCGACCAGAGTACAAATTAACTTGACAATAAGAATGCTAAAGCACAAAATTTTAAATTTGCATCATGTACAATGGATGAAGCTTTCTTTGTGTGGAGTGTGAGAGTGCAGAGGAAGCACAATGAGAGCTTCCTCTACACTTTCATACTCTGCATAATCAAATTAACTCAATACTAAACATATAACACCTTTCAAACTTTAAAAGATTGAAACACATACATATTTATCGCGTTAGTATCGTATTCTTCAGAGGTGTGTCTGAGATCTAAAATTGTTGTTAAATTTTCATTTTCATTTTAATCAATCACACAACATTAGATGTAAAATAAAAGCTCAAAGCATATCTTCAAAATCTTATACAAAATATTATCATAGAATTGGAACACAGTAATCAGTCTTTGTGCTTAAGAAGTCATGAATGGTAAGAAACATAGTTACAGTAACAAGAACAATACGCATATTCAAATTCCAATCATCATAGTTATAATCCAAATATATACAAATATCATATTCAAAACATTATGTTAGGATTCTTCACAAAATTGGTGAACAGAGTTAGAACTGGAACATAATAGTTGGAATTGGAAGCAGAATTAAAAATCATGATACTTAATCGCAAAAGTAAATGTGTTTTCCCCAATGGGGGCTAGGATTGGGTTCTCATGAACTATAATATGGAAAAGGCATTTGCAAGGAAAAACAAGAAAATGTATATAGGAATTAGATTTGGTCATGATAACAAAGCCAAAAAAGTTGAATAATTAAATATTAGTAAATGGAAAAAAGAATGTTGAAGGATTTAAGAACACTTATAATATGTAAAAGCATACATCATGATTGTCTGTCTGCCAATTGTTTATCGGATTCATGATTGCTTGAAGAAATTTTTCGACCATAGTTTTAATCAAATATTTGATGGTAGGGACTATAATCTCCATTTTGACATTTTCATTGAATGTCTCCTTTTCTATTTCCTAGCCTCTTCTTGGAATTGTGCAACCAGGATAGACTTTTGATCATTGATACTAACAAAATTAATTAGCCATTTTCTAATTTCTTTTGTGGTAAAATCAATTATGCCATCAAACTCCATTTTCTTTAACTATTTTATCTTTTCCAATTTAGTCATTATCGTGTCTCTTAAAATTAATTTAGAAATGTGTCTAATGCCACAAAGACCATTTAGGTCCTCAAAAAATTTTACCGCCTTAGGAAAGGCATCACCTCTTCCATTTTCTATGCTTTCACATTCAGAAATGAGGTTCTCTAGTTTCTTAATTTTTTCATACCATACAACCTCCACTTGCTTCATTCGATTAACATATAGAAGCCCTTTGTTTTCTTTCTCTAGATCAAAGAGTAATTCAAGAGTCTGACTAAACATAAGTAACTCATTGTCAATGAGTTTCCTATCTAGCTTAAGATTACTTTTAACCAAATAAAAAAACAACTTAATTTCTTGTGCTAAATGTAGTAAATCGAAAGTTTCTTTCCATGCATGATCAATAGTTTCCAATCTTTGTCATATGTTACTGATGATATATGATTTCACTACATTAAGCAGATTGGAGGCTTTATTAGATCTATGCGATGTAGCAGGGGTAGAAATTGGCACTGGTGGTGCTCGTATTTATAGTGGATTCGTTAACGAAGGACCCAAATTTAGAGCTTCTTTTAGCTCTTTTGTTCTTTTTTTCAATCTCAGGTTCGCTATTTCATGTTTTCTAATGGATTGTGTAAGTGCCTCACCCGTAGATTGATGAAATATCATGAGCCTTGTGGCTTCAACACCGAACACTTCAATATTCATTTATTCTTGATCAATAACCTTTTTATTATGAACTTTACTTTACAGTTCTAAACTTTTCACTCCCCTTGTCATAATTTACATTTTTCAATATGACAAATCGCTCATAAAAAATAATGACTTCTTCTACAATTTTCTCCATTATTGTTTTTATTTTTTGCTAAATAAGAAGTAACCTAATCAAGTGGTAAAATGTTGTCAACTTCCACGTCTATATATTGTTCAATGGTTTCTCTTTAGGGAGGGACTTTTGTATTTGTCTAGTTGAACCATATGCACTCTATCTGGAGTGAATCTCCAAGGAGGCTCTTCATAAATAGAAGTAGTTTGGACATAGTTCATCAACTTTCTTTTAGAGTATATGATTCTTTGAGAACAATGGGATCTAGAGGGAGGCCTAGGTAGCCTTCAATCCTTTGTATACATCAATCTGGTCCTTGGGCTATGAATTGCATCTCATCTAACATCAACAAGATTTTATCCCAAGCTTCATATTTTTCCTTAAGGACTCTCTCGAGCAACATTTTCAAGTCCCTGTGGATATCAATGGTGTACATATGTTGATTGAGTCTTGCCCTTGTGTTTCCAACATTCAGAATCCAATTGATGAAGTCACCTGCAATTTTCCACATTTTATAAACATACACATTCCAATGGTATTCCTCATTCTACCTCAACAATTTCTTCCTACATTTGAGGTGGGGTGTGATCCATGTAGCACCTCGTCAATAACTCTACATGCATTTGAGCTTGAAATCCCATCTTGCAGTAGTAGGTCACTCCTTTACAAGGTCTAGCTCATTTTCGAGGCATAATTACTTGCAGTTGAATGTTAGGGCTAAAACTCAATTAAGGAGGGTAAAGCCAGGTGGGAGGCAAGTTTATGGGTGCGCTAATCAAATGATCAAAAGAGATAGGTATTGAATATAGGGACAAGTTGGAGAGAAACATGAGGTTGGATGAGTGAGAAGTGGACCCAATAATGAGAAATATAGGTAAGACCTAAGACTAGCCTTCATTGCTCAACTACGTGGAGCTGAGGAGGAAGGCATAGAACAATAAGGGAAGAGAAAAATTCAAGCAACGAAGGGAGATAAATGAGGACCCAAATTATCAGCCCTGGATGAAAATATTAAGAGATTGACATGAAAGTTGGAGTGGAGCTTGGTTCTAAGTAGAAACAATTTCACCACTTAGCTAGAAATTTAAAGAAAAAGTTTTTGTATCCATACAATGAATTCTCCACATTAGACCTTGCACCCACGAATATCAATGATTGATTATCATAAATGAAATCAAATTGAAGCTTAGAACTTGTCTCGTGTCGAAATTGATTAGTACTCAGGTTGCATACTCTCCACCATCTTGAATGACTAATTCGCATGGTGCACCAAGTTGATAATGATAACTAGGGCCTTGCTTTAATATTTCCACTTGCAAGTCCATGATTTGACATGAATGCCCAAACCTCAATAATTAAAACTCAACGTTGCATAACCATTGTTTATGCATGGAATGCAATTCTTTTCCAATGTGAATACAAGCCTTTAATTTGATAACATGGGGAAGGGCTAGCCACCTCTCCCTTAGTTATTCTAGGTGGGATGGTAGTCATGTGCCTTCCCCAACCTATCCCCTCCTAATGGTCCATACAAGGAACATTAAATTTATTAAATATTTTTCTAAATATGAATTAATCATTTTAAAAGCAAAATTAAGAACAACTCTCCAACTAAACATTACAACTTATTGATTTGTGTATCCATACTTTAACATAAAGACCATGTGAATTTTTGGGCATATAGGTGCTTTCCAACCCAGTATGGAAAAGATGTTATAAGATTATGTTATGTCATGCGATGTTATATTATGTTATGTAAAAGTTTATAAAAGTAAAATTAATAATTTCAATTTTAATTAAAAAAAATTGAGCGGGTCAAATGACATAAAAGTAAAAATAAAATAAAATAATAATTATCAATCACTAATAATTAATCGATCCATCTAGAGTGGATCCATCTTGAATGAAATGAGATCATGTGGATCCATCTTAAATGAAAAGAGATTTGATCTCTTTTAACTCGTGAGAAATTTGAAATTAAAATAGATCTACGCTCACCTTTTATTTATTTCAATTCTTTAAAAAAAAAATAAAAATAATAGAATAATTTTTATGAAACACATTTTTTAATTAATAAAAAAATTATAAATTTTATTTTGATTTAATTTCTTATAGATAATAAGTTCAGAATTCAAAAACAATTGGAATGATTATTTTAATAATAATAATGAACTTTGAGGCATGTTACAAATTCCATTCCTAGTAAACTCGTATCTATGTTATAAGTTCATTTCCAACCCATTTCAAATTTTTAAAACTACATTAATAATCACAGATAATTAGTGTCTTGTTTGGCAAGTTGGAAATTGTGAAGCATGTTTTTTTTTGTTATTAAAGGTCAACAACAGGTTCTTTTCACATGGTATGGAAACATGTGGGGAGGGTTGTATGGTTTTATATATATTATATTATGAAGTTTTGGAATTTTATTTGGTATTTTTTATATTATATGGAAAATAGTTCTTTTTCGTGTAATTGTATCACAGGTTTACTTATAATATGAAAAAGTTTAAAATGTATTTTGTATTTTTTAATATAATAAAATAAATATAGGTATATAATTAGATATTGGACAATAATTATTAACATAATTGGATTTGTACACAGTGTCACCCTATGATGTACACTCTATATTAATGAAATAAGAGAATTAGTTTGTACTTAAAAATTGCTTTTTTTTTTTTTTTATTTAATTATACTTTAAATATATAGATACATTTTCTAATTTATGTTAATAAATATAATTTTATAGAAAATTAATTTTAACATTATTATAATATTAAATAAAATATAATCGACATATTAAATATTTAATTAAAATAAAATCCCAAATTTTTAGAAACATCTATATATATTATATATATTTATCAAAAACTAAATCATGAATGCAAAAATTTAAAACTCAATAAAATAAAAAATTAATAATAACTTTATTATGTATTTTATTTTTTTAATTTAATTATTATTCAAATATTTGTCAACCAACAACATACATAGTATATTAAATATTTGCATTCATATCTTTATTTTTGGGTTCAAACGGACAAGGAAGATGTTTATCTGCCAACATGGGCCTAATGGGTAAGAGCATGTGTTTCCTCCTAAGAGGTCACAAGTTCAAAACCAGAGGGGGTAGAGTATGTATGCCTTCATAGACTTAGCAGTCAAATCACTGCGCGGAGGTGGGTCCCTTGTCCCACAAACAAGGGGTCCGCGTCCCTTGTCCCACAAACAAGGGGTCCGCGTCCCTTGTCCCACAAACAAGGGGTCCGCGTCCCTTGTCTCATACACCAATTTGGTGTCTGGCTTGGCTGTGTGACCTTAAAAATGGATATTATTATTATTATTATTATTATTATGATCGCTGAGGTGGGTCCCTTGTCCCACAAACAAGGGGGTCTCATACACCAATTTGGTGTCTGGCTTGGCTGTGACCTTAAAAATGGATATTATTATTATTATTATTATGATCGCGGAGGTGGGTCCCTTGTCCCACAAACAAGGGGGTCTCATACACCAATTTGGTGTCTGGTTTGGCTGTGACCTTAAAAATGGATATTATTATTATTATTATTATTATGATCGCGGAGGTGGGTCCCTTGTCCCACAAACAAGGGGTTCTCATACACCAATTTGGTGTCTAGCTTGGTTGTGACCTTCAAAATGGATATTATTATTATGATAATTTTAAAAGTATACCTGGTTTGGCTGTGACCTTAAAAATGGATATTATTATTATTATTATTATGATCGCGGAGGTGGGTCCCTTGTCCCACAAACAAGGGGGTCTCATACACCAATTTGGTGTCTAGCTTAGTTGTGACCTTAAAAATAAATATTATTATTATTATATTATTATTATTATAATTTTAAAAGTATACCTTGATGAGCAATGAGAAGCGTAAAGTAATACAGAAACAAAATTTATTTGATTCAAAAATTAATAAAATTGATGCTACAAAAAGAGTTGGCTGCATGTCAAAAGATACATCAACGGCCCAACCCGTTACACAACTAAAGTAGAAAACTGCACCTATGACAATCAGATAAAAGCATGTAATGATACGTTTAAGGCCCCAGTTTTCTTGAAAATAAACGATTGCCTTTCCATGGCCATGGCTCCCACTTGCACCGAACTCCAGCTAGAACGGCGTTGAGCATGAACGCAGAAGAGTACATCAGGATTCCCGATTCCCCAGGATTTCTCCCCCTAAATTCATAGGAAATCTCGTTAGTGAGAGCCAAACTGCCCAATGCCCACTTAAGCCAAACCAGTATTTGAAGAACACTGTATACCCATCTGCCAAAACCCTTTATACCAAGGTTTCCGGCCACTACGCTCCATGATACAATACACGCTGTTTGCAAAGCAAACATTGCGAAAACCGTTAGAGCAACCCAGTCACTAACGTCACGATTTCTTTGTAGCAACAATACGATTAACCGTGGTAGGACGATAATCGGTGAAAACACGACCATAATAATCAAGCGAAGTCCATATGAAACGGCATTCGCAAACAAAACAGATGCAAAGTCCATCCCCAAAGCTGTACCAATGGCTGCAATTATGACTGCAACTATGGTCATAGAGGGTGGCGGGGAACTATCAGGTCCACTTTCAAATGAAATAAGCAGAGTCCAACAAAGAGAGGAAATCAGGCTGACACAACCGCTGGATAAGGTGATGATGCTTGCATAATTACCTCTAAATAAAAGAACTTGGCAAACCTGTGTGCAATTATCATCGAACTGTACTTTAACCTTGGTTAAAAATGCATTCGCAGCGAGGCCACTACCTTTGCTATCGACCAGGTAGTCTCTTATTGTCCTTCTGGCAACTAGAGCGCTAGAGAAGCCATCAACTTTGAACCAGAAGGTCAGCACAAGGTTGATTAGAATCTCTGTGAACCTTGGCAATATGAAGGAGGAAATGTTGTATTCCACACTTTCTATTGCGCCTCCTCTACGTCCACCCAAGTAGCCTTCCAGAGCTTCGGAAGCCATGACTCTGACTCCTCTACCTTCTGCATCTTTAGACCTCAAAGATCTTACCAAAAACTCTGTCCAGACATCTGAGCTGCTTCCATGCATGGGAATGCAGATGCAAATATGCTGTTTTCTGTTAATCGATTCTGCGGGGATATAATTAAGAATTTCAGATACCACCTTGGACTCACTCTCTCTCAATCTGGGTCCTCCATCGCCCTGCGCAACAGGTAACGAACTCTCCACAGGCAACGGGCCCTCCTGGTTGCAGCCATGGCAGCCCTTTCTGAGGCAGGTGAGACATGGGAGTAGGCAGAGGGAATCAGAGAGTGGTTTCAGCGTCCCAGGCATCCGACGAGCAAGCCTGATGGTGATGTCGTTCATTGTCCAAAATACAATGCAATTGCACAAGCTGCATCCACACCTCTCTATATTAACTTGTTCCTCCTGGATTTTTGCATCATCTGTTGCATCTTGTAAACGAAGGAATTGCAGTACGACGGACTTCACAATGGGGGCACTGGATCTTAGGAATTGCCTCGTCGACCAATTGGGTGGCCCATTCGACAGCATTACGACAGAAGCATTCTCTGTAGCTGCAGCTTCTATATTTCCTTGTATTCTTTCGCATGTGACCAGTCCATTTCCATGTTTAACTCCCTCTATGTTCCTGAGTTTGGGACTTGCTAGAATGTCAAGGACATCCCGGGCACCTAGCTCTAAATCAAGCCGTCCTCTCATGAGGCTAGTAACAAAAACGGCCAAATTCCCTATACATGTAATCCCCAGTGTATTAAAATAATTAAGAGATCCCGTTACACCTTCACTTATGTCAAATTGTGCAAGAGCAAAACTTGAGAACCATCCCAAACAACACACCAACTGTATTAGTAACAATCGCATGAAGCCTCGGCTTCCTTGCCCATTCTTGAATAAACCCATTTCAAAATACAATACCAAGGGAACGTCTACCCCAACTCGTGATAAACAGAACTCTAATTTCTCCTAGCAATCTCTATCGTGTGTGTTCAAACATTAACATAAAAATCTTGTGCTTCCAGATATTTATGCGATAAATTTTCACATATCATATCATTAGTAAAGTTCCAAACATCATATCATTTGTACACTCCTACCAACAACAAAGCTTCCAACATCGAATTCCATTCCCATTCCCATTCCCATTCCTTTACCTTTCACTTTTTCTTTTCTGATTTCAATTTGAAGTTACGTGTGTTTTGCATCTCTGAATTTTGTCTAAACCGTCTTTCACCCCAACTTAAAAGATTCCCAACATATAATAATACCAATGCAAATCAACTTCCTTCACCTTTCACTTTTTCTTTTCCGGTTTCAATTTTAAAAAAGATGTTTAGCATCTCCTTATTTTCTCTAAACCGTCTTTGACGCAAACTTGAAGTTTCCCCACATTTAATTATTCCAATGCTTGAGTTTCACTTTAAATTTCTTTTTTGGGTCCGACTACATGAAACTTCATAATTTCCATGCGTGAGTTTCGCTTTAATTTTTTTCCCCGAGTACATGGGACTTTAAGTTTCCAATGTTTGTATTATAAACTCGGTTAGATTAAATCTAAACTTGTAATGTAAATAAAAGATGTAAATATATCTGATTTTAAGGATTTATAAATAATAAGAATATATATATATTTTTTTAAGTTGGATTTCTAATATTATTTCAATATAAACATATGTTCGAAAGAGAAAAATATATATTCAAAATTATATATCTAAATATAATTATGTATAAAAGTTAATTTAACATTACTATTATCCAATATATTCAAATATTATATCTAATATAATTTTGTATAAAAAGTTATTTTAACATTACTATATCCAGTTTTAAATAATATATAAAATATATAATTATTATTATCTAGTTTTAAATTGTGAAATATATAATTAAAATAAATTAGAATTTATAATGAAACATTTATTTTCATGAATATTAAATATTAAAAAATATTTAAATGTACTTTATTTAATATATATCAAAATTAATATATAATATATTTACTTAATTTTAGTAATTTTTTTTCTTTGAACTTATTACATATTGTATTAAAATTTAATTATGAAATTATTTAAAGCATAACTTTTATATGTGTCTTTTTGTGTAGTTTTAGGTGTTATAAGAATATAGTAAACTATTTATACATTTATATCAAATTGTTAAAACTTAGGTGCATGTACATATCAATCGTGTACATATATTGATTGAGTCTTCCCTCGTGTGCCCAACATCCAAAATCTAGTCAGAAAAGTCCCCTACATTTTTCTACATTTGAAAAACATTCACATTCCACTATTATTCCTCATTCTATCTCAACATTTTCTTCTTGGATTTGAGGTGGGGTGTGATCTCTATAGCACCTTTGTGAGATATGTAATTGATCTCGAGAGCCCATCTTTTAGTAGTAGGTCATTCCTCCATGATACCTAGCTCGTTGTTGAGGCGTAATTACCTGCAAAAAAATGCCAAGTTTGAAACTCAACCGAGGGAGGGTAAAGCCATGTGTGAGGTAGGGTAGGGGTGGGCTAGTGAAGTGAGCTGGAGAGGCATGGCTTGAATATAAGGTGGCGTTGAGGAGATGTGTGAAGTTGGATGAGAGAGAGGCAGACCTAGTAGAAAAAAAATAGGTAATATCTAAGACTAGCCTTCACGACCTAGCATGTGTCGAGCTCATAACGAAGGCATAGAACAGGAAGTGCAGAATGGAAGTTGAGCAATGGAGGGAGACAAATGAGGAGCCAAATTCTTGACCATAGATGAAAATACTAAGAGACTAACTTGAAAACTAGAGTGGATCTTGGTTCTAAATATAAACAATGAAGTATCAAAGTGTAGCATACCTTGAATAGACAAGGAAGAACATTACTTTACCACACACTATATTGTCCTAATTTTCACATAGAAAGCATTCATAATTTTCATAAAGATTAATATGTCATGGAAGTCAAAAGCATGGTTAACATAATGTGAGAGTAAGATCACACACCAATTTGTTTGTTTTGGATGTAATGTTTGATTCGTTAATAACCACATCATTTTGGTTTGACTATTGGGCAAATATTTATATTGTAACTACATAAGTATTTTGGGTTTTGAATAGTCAACTACCTAATATAGAGTGAAACCCTAGTTAGTTTATGGTATCAGAAATGTCATACCCCCACCCGAAGTTTCGAGAAGATACCCTGTCACACGCCACTTGGCTCACATCCATGCCATTGATAAAAGTGCATTGAAATATGGTCTGAAATGCTTAGGGTTCAATGGAGGGTCCAAATTAGAAGCAGTGGTTACTAGGTAACCACCTACCCTCTCTTCCTTTGTGAGCTTTTCATTCTCACATTTCCTTAGCTGCATCAAGCTCTACAACTCCGGAGAATGCTGCCATGGAACCGCTCAGCTGTTACCTTCACTTTAATCGGCTAGGTATATGGTTACAATGTTCATTTTTTCTTTGGCATAATATTATTCTAACTCTTCTTCTTGCATAACTGATTTATCTACCACATTCTATGATGTGGAGCTAGGGTATCAGGGAAACCTCTCAAGGCTGAGGTCTCTTGTCTCTGTCAACACTTAGTTTCAAGGGTTCTGGAAGGTAAACATCTTGGCATAATGTTTTTTTGTAGTTTTTTAGAATTTCAACACGGATTCCTCACAGGTTCCTTTTCTTTATTTGTTTTTTCCAAAAAGGTCACCATGGATGACGGAGAAACATTTCTTCAAGTATCCGCTTATGGATACCTTATCTTGTTTTTCTTGTTCACTGGTTTCGGTTCCAACCTACTAATTTTAGTTCTCTGGAACTTTGCAGGTAATGAAGAAGGTTCTTACCCTTCCTTTAAATCAATCTTCACCCTACATCTTCCTATTGAAACTAATTCCAATTTTATTATTCTTCCTTTTTTCTAGATGTCGACATTGATTGGTTATTTTAATGAGTATAACTCCATTATCACACCTCGTGCGAACTACAGTTTTGATAGTCTAAAATTAGGGTTTTATAAATGTAGAATGTATTACATTTTCTCCAATACCGATGAAAGTTTTACATACTCTCTAGCACATCGGTCTGTTATTGTTAATCTAGGTTGTCATTGATGTCAATATGGCATTGACTAAGGTGTCAACACTCTTGAGAACCCTGGTTCCAGATGATGATGTCTTGCCCTAGGAAGTTGCCAAGTGTCTGATTAGTGATCTAGTCCCTAGGTACAAGCACTTGATGTGAAGAACTACACTTAATGAAGCCATACTTGTGATGATTGTATACTCTTATATGTCCACACTTAATGACGGTGCTTGATGAGGGTTGGAAGACTAAGTGATGACGTGACTGATGATTGAAAGAGACTTTCCTAATGAAATTGGCTACAACATATCACTGCACCATTATATGATGACACAAGATGATACACTCATTATTGCATACACTCATGATGACATAAATGCAACACTCCTATATGATGACACACTCATACATTAAGAACAAATAACCCGTTGTCCCAAACATTACTCATGTTGTCCTAAACTTTTTATGCATACAATTTAAGGACAGTCACGAAGAAAAATAGTTTTTGCCAACTTAGAGGTATATTTTCTTAATGAGACCTAGACCGTCTCAAAGAGGATTTTCCCCTCTTTCTAATGAGCCCTCACTTGCCCCAAAACTGCTAGCAGTTGATGAGATAATGAATATTTAAGGCAAAAAGTGTGAAATTGCAGGCTAGCCAACCTACACTTGTCATCCATGTCAGCCCACTTTATGTAGACATGTCCCTTCGGTTTTACTAGCAAAAAACACTATAAATACATGGATATGACCTCATTCTAGCACAAATTTTTCGGTTAACAAGGAGGAAAAAGGGAGGACCAGTTCAGAACTCGTGAACACATGGTTGGACAACATTAAAGGAGAAATATTGATTTTGTTTGGGATTATATTCTTTAACAAAGAGTTGTCTCCTCTCGTACCTGAGTTTGTGACATTGTTTTGGACCTCTTCATATGTCATATTTGTTGGAAAAAGCTTAATACCTTGGATCTCTTGCTGTAATATATAAACAGAGGTATAGATCTCTTAAACTCGGGACTGCATCATAAAAAAAAGTACCTTGGACTGTGACTACAGTGGCTGTAGAAAATTACAGTGTCTTTTTTGTAGCAATTGCAACAATATCGACTATGACTGAGGTACAATAGCTCGGTTCTTTTTTCGAATTGTGTATTGGATAGTGAAGAACTCGGGTCAGATACTTCTTACTGTGGACAATGTCATTATTGGTGGATTAGACCTCCTTGATGTAATTAAATACTGTGACGAGGTCATTGTGACTATTGACTGGTGCAAAAATATGTTACTCCTGTAGCTTGGAAATACTTGGAACAAAAAGTAGTCATATTTTGAAGGCATGAAATATATCATTTCCTGAATCTCAAGTTTATAACAAAACCTCTGTTGCAGCATTAGAAGCTCGGGCCTGTAAACTTGTCCCTGAATTCAGTATTTTGTGGGTTATTTCCAGTGGTCATCTTGAGCTCTTGTGGAAAGCCTTGATACACAATTTGACCTCAAATTTTTAAGATTTGTGAAGCATCCTTGTGTGATATTAAGGCAGGACTTGGAGCAAACCTATTAAGGAGATATTTGAGAGCATTGTTAAGGCACCCTTGAAGACCATGATGCATTGAAGACATCATGAGGTGATTTGGAGACTTTGCTTGGGTACAATGAAGTGCAGTGGCGATACATTCTAATTAACAAGGTTGTCATTGACGATGTATTGTGGAGATTACATTGAAGCTGAAGATTGACAAGGCTCTGCAAATAAAAGTTGGGGAGCCGTGAAGTACAACCAAAAATACCTTGACAAAGTGAAGCTATAGGGTTGGATCCCTTGGGGTTGGTGTCTTGGAAAGTCCAAGTTGGTGCTTGGCAAATATAAGATTGGTGTCTTTGGAGTTGGTTCTCCTAAAGTCAAGGTTGGTGCCTTGGATACAATAGAGTTGGAGCCCTAGAGGATCAAAGTCCTTAAGAAACTAGGTTGGAGCCTGTACCAGATATAGGGTTGGAGCCCTTGAGGTTGGTGCATCAGAATTAACAAGGTTGGAGCCTTGGAAGTCCAAGTTGGTGCTTGGCAACAGGTTGGAGCCTGGGAGTTTGAAGATCAGTGTCTTCATCTAGGGTTGGAGCCCTATATACATTGTACTTGATTCATTGCAAAGATTATATTAATAAAAGAATTTATTCCTATTGTTCATTTTGTGTTCTAAATATAAGTGATCTAACTGGTAAAGTAACAATTGAAAAGAAATATTGATTCACCCCCTTCTCAATATTTCCAATAGTTATGACCCTTCACAGTTGTGTAATTTGTTATTACTTATTGTTAATTTTGGACATAATATCACGTGATAGTCCTATTACCATTTATTACAATTTCTCTTAGATATTTATTTATGGCAATGTATTTAAGGACTGGTTGCATTTTGTTAATATCAATGATACAGTAGTGCTTTTCTTTCTGGTTAAAGAATTTATTTACAATTTAAGTTATACCATTGTTTACTATAGCATAGTTTGTGTATTTTCGCAGTTTACCAGTGAATATAGTGACCTTGTTACCTGTGTTTTATTCTACCAAATTTTATATGTCAGAGAGACCATTTTCTAGACTGATGGACTGATTTCTCCGTTGCTAGGACTCAACTTGGCCTCAGAATCTAACCCGCCCTTATGTTAGGCTGAATTTGATATACGAATATGAACCCTAGTTAACAAGCAAAGTTTTCTCCTTTTTCTTTTCTTCAGTGATTGCATTGTTGTCTTTACTATATATCCATATTGTTCCATCCTTGAGGAATAAACTTGGTAGTTGACAGAGTCAACTACCTATATTCTAACCCTAACTCCATTCATCGATGTCCAAAACTTGTACATGCTGCCAGATGTATAATGTGCTATAACATATTACTAAAATACTTTGTCTATAATCTGTACACAAAGATAGTTATACAACACACGACATCATGTTGCTAAAATTATTAGTTTAAAACCTGTACACACAGACATTTATATAATGCTCTGCATCATGTTTCTAAATTTCTAATTCTACTGGTCATTCATATTTAAGAATAGCATGTTCAAGAACAACATACTTACTCCACACAGTATCAAGCCTAATTTAACAGTTAACTCACATTTCATGTTTCACACAATTAATTCACTATAATACTTATATGTTTTCTGTTGTATTTTGTGCGTGAACCTGTTGTGGTATTCAACAACCCCCCATTCATTAATGATAGTAGTTAATATTATGTTAATAAATAGGGACCCTTTAAATTTTTTTATCCAAAAACAAAACTTAACATTTAGGCATTTCTTTTTATTTTTGGAATAAAGAAAAGATAACAATCAAAACCTTTTTAGGGAACTACTAAATACTTACCTTTTCATATATAACATGTCTAAAACCCACCAAAGTACTTTTCTAAACCTCGAAAATCTAATAAAATGTTTAAATAAAGGGATCTATGGTAAAAAATTATCATAAAATCCGACGAAAATAGAAGTCCTTAAGCTTTTTGGCTTAAGTCTCACATCACGTATCATCACTTACAAAGGACCCTCTTTTAAAATGATATTGCAAAATTTGCGAGATGTGAAACTGCGATGGCGTTTTGACCTTTATCGCATCGAATTTCGAGAATCCAAACAAACACTTTGCACTTAACACTAGCCAATATTGCAAAATGCGATTAACACCCCGACCCACACCTTAAAATATTATAAGTAAATGTTTCGAGTCCGTCAGCTCTTTTACATAGGATAAACCTAGCAATTAGCTATGTTTTGAAACAACTAATGACTGGCTCACATCTCGCATCTCACATAAACACAGCACGAGGTAAGAAATGTAAAAGAGACATATTGTGATATTGCGATCTACGATATTGCTTTGCAAATCGCACAATTGCCATTATCGCAGTACAATGGCTCGCCACTCTAGAAGCTTTCGTCTCTTTCTACGATACAAACATTTATGAGCATTAAAGCTAAGGGATAACAAATCATTCGTGGGAATTTAGTGGGAAATAACTACATTTATGTGTGAAAAGCCATTTAGCTTGATATGGTATCTTTTTACATGCGTTCAAATAAAACTCTTTTTACCACATTTACAAGTTATCTACATTATTTCATTTTTATGTTCATCTATGTGTATCCGATAGTTGTTGTTCTCCATTTTCAGGAAAAACCCGCAGAGCAAAGCGTTGAGAACAATGGTGAAGAAAGGCAAGCACAACAGATAGTTCAACAACGCAACACAGTTTCGAGTTGACTCAGCAACCGAAACCATTAAAATAGGGCCACCTTTCTTGTCAGTTGTCTATGTGGCCTATTCTTCTACCAAGAATGAATCATTATTATTTGTAATTAGGCTAATAATACTCTTTCGGTTTGACATCGATTTTGTAAAGGATTTTTGTAATTATTAGTATAAATACTTCGAAGTTTGAAGTATTATGGGTTGATTTCCGAATGTAATTTCTTTTGCATATTGTATTTTTCAAAGTACTGGAGCATCAATAATACAAGCACCTTTCACAGGGTTCATGTGGTGCACCAAATGGTGATGTGTCTCTTCTGTGTATCTGTTTAAACATTGTTTTTTCCTTTCTCTGTCATTCTAAATATCAGAATTATTCAACATAAATTGTGATAAGTAGGATTTTTTACTTAGAGTACCCTATTTTGGTTGTTGGTAATTTTAATGTTTTCCACTAAATTCAAATCAAGTAATTCTTAATTTCTCCTTGATCTCTACAGAACCTTACACTTCCCCTATTCCACCATTCATTTAATTTTTGAAAAGATCCAATAGTGTAACCTGGATTGCCTTGTGAGAACTCCTCTAAAAATTGATGCAAAATCCAGTTTAATTTATAGATTGTTAGAAAATTACATATTACAGAGAAATGGAACACATAAAATATTGCAGAAATATAAACACAAAAAACGCATAAAACAAGAGAGACACAAATATACGTGATTCACCCAGTTTGGGCTACGTCCATGGAGAAACAACCAGTCCTTCTTTTTATATTATCCATCAAACTAAAGAGATACAACCTACAGTAGATCCGCTATAATTCTCTCTTCGCTCTCAATCTTCTCTCTCTTCCTCACTCAGAATACAGATATACATAGATGCAATACAATTCCCTCATATATAGTGAAGGGTTGCCTTCTAGGGCAAAAAAACCCTAAATTAAACCTAACTTCTATCGTCAGATCTCCGTCTAATGAACGACCCAGATTGACTATGAAATTACAACAATTTACAAGGCAATTTTACATCTATTCTTAGTTTTGGGGGCGTTGCCCCCGATCCCCCCACCGGGGGGGCTCCCAAAATGTCCTAGCTGCCCCCCCTGGACCCCCCTACAGTAAATATTGACGGTGTTGTCACCCCATTTCGAACTGGGGTCCAATGCACTGATACCTTTGAATACCGAAGATAATCAAACTCCACACCCAAAATTCTCCCACTTGGAGACTGATTATAGCAACTCCACTGTTGCTTCATTTGCTGGACAATGACTCCACTTTGGACCTGGTCATTTCTCATCTTCTTCATCATACTTGAAGACTGATTGAAACTGAGTAGATTCTCAGTTTCTCGCTGGTTATTACTTTTGTTAACATATCTGCAGGATTCTGGCTAGTGTGTATCTTTTCCAGCTTCAATTGTCCATCTTCCAACGCTAACCGTATGAAATGGTACTTGAGCTATATATGCTTAGTCTTGGAATGATATGCAGAGTTCTTTGCAAGATGTATGGCACTCTCGCTATCACTATATAACCTGCCCAACTCCTACTTCTTACCTAATTCATCCAAAAACCTTTGTAACCAAATCCTTACTTTACTAGCCTCTGTAGTAGCAACATACTCTACTTTTGTTGTTGAGAGTGCAACAACAGTTTGTAGTCTTGAGACCCAACTGACAATTGTTTCACCTACAGTAAACACATACCCTATTGTGCTCCTCTTGTTATCTCTATCACTTGCCATATCTGCATCAACATATCCCTGTAGAGCAATGTTTCAACCACCAACGCATAATTCTTGATTTGTGGTACCTATCAAATACCTGAGAATCCACTTCACTGCCATCCAATGTTCTTTTCCTGGATTGTTCATGTACCTGCTTACAACTCCCACTGCATGTGCAATATCAGGCCTTGTGTAGACCATTGCATACATTAAGCTTCCAACTCCTGATGCATATGGAAATTTAGACATATGAGCCATTTCTTCGTGAGTCTTGGAACACTCCTCCTTACTTTCTTTGAAATGGCTAGCCAAAGGTATACTAACTGGTTTTGCATTCTGCATATTAAACCTTTTCAACACCTTTTCTATGTACTCACATTGAGACAATGTTAATTTGCGATTCTTCCTATCTCTAGTTATTCTCATACCAAGTATTTGTTTTGCAGCACCCAAATCCTTCATTGCAAATGAGTTTTCCAGTTTTCTTTTGAACGCATTTATTTCTTGCGTATTAGAACCTACAATAAGCATGTCATCTACATACAATAACAATATAATATAGTTGCCATCATTTTTCCTTTTCAGATAAACACAATGATAAGAGTGACATCTAGTATAACCTTGTTCAGACATAAACCTGTCAAATTTTAGATGCCACTGCCGTGGATCCTGTTTTAAGCCATACAAGCTCTTCTTCAACCTGCACACCAGTTTCTCCTTCCCTTTTACCTCATATCATAGTGGCTGCTGCATATATATCTCTTCCTCCAAATCCCCATGGAGAAAGTTTTTCTTTACATCTAACTACTCAAGATGCAAATCTTCAACTACTACTAGACTCAAAATAGTTATGAGTGAAGTCATTTTAACAACAAGAGAAAATATATCATCAAAGTCTATACCCTTTTTCTGTGCAAACCCTTTCACCACAAGTCTAGCTTTATACCTTTTTCTACCTCCATCTTGTTCCTTCAACTTGTAAACCCATTTATTTTGCGATGTTGTTTTACCTGCAGGCAACTTGACTAAGTCCCAAGTCTGGTTATGTGCTAAGGAGTCCACCTCTTCTTTCATGGCTTGCTCCCACTTCTTCCTAGTTTCTACCTTCACTCCTTCTTCATAACATTCTGGTTCGCTAGAATAAATCAACAATACATAATACAATGAAGGAGAGTATTGCTCAGGGGGTCTACTTATCCTGGTAGATCTTATAACACCACTTTCAGGTGTTTGAGGTGCTTGTTCCTATTGTGGTTGTTGTTCTGGCTGTTGATCATTATGATTTTTAGGTGTTAGAGTCGGTCTTGTCAGTCGTCCATCAGAGATCAAAACTCTTTCTGCATCTCATTTTTTGGTGTCTCGCTCCATTCACTCAGCTGCATTCCGCTAGAAGCATGCCATAATCTGACGGAAGGGTCTTGTTAGTTCATTCCCCTCATGTCTTGCACCTGCTGGCTTAGGACTTTTCATCAATGTTTATTAAAGTCCATGACAGTCAATGTTTGATATTTTAATGAACAAGACTCATTTCAGTCATTAGGTCTAGGGTTTGCAAATTGTTGTTCTCAAAGTGCTTCAATAATACTTGCAGGCCAAAGGAAGGTTCAATAATTCACTCAAATGATGTTTTTGAGCACAAAAAGATGAATTTTGGACAATCAAGAGAGGTTTTTGTCCAAAATAGGCCAAGGAAGCAAAACCTCCTTCAATTTTTACACAGGTGTCATGCTTTTAGAGAAATGTCAAAAATACAATTGCCTCGGGAGAATTGATGCACCTCAAAAGTGACCTTGGGAAAATCAAGTTTTCGCCTAGCTTGGTTAGCCAAATGGATTTCTTGATGAGTAAACTAATAACTAGACAAAAAGATATTTCCAATGAGCTATCATGAGCTCAATTTGGAGTTGAGGAACACCTTCAAAAGTTCACTGCAACAGCACTCTGCCTTGAGGCAGCCTCACTTGGCACATTTTGACCAGTCTTGGGAGATTTGATTTTTGAGAGGGAAAATGAAGTCCAAATTCAAAAATTATAGTTTGGTTTGAATTTAGATGCAAATAAATTTCTAACGAGCTATCCTGCACCCAATTTGGACACTAGGAAGGCCTCCAAACGTCTCCTGCACAAAGCGCTACGCACAGGCTCTATGCGCCACGCCCTGGCGCAACGCTTATGATAGGGAGCTCCAAATCAAGAAAGGTTTGGATTTTTGGATTCAGAATGAAAAATCATGACTGCTGGTGCATGGAAAAGAAATTTTGAGCATCTTTGGGGCATTTTTGGTCATTTGACAACTTTTGGGCACAAAACAGGGTTTTTCTCCTTGTGCGCCGCGCCACTAGCGCGACGCTTAGGATTGGGAGCTCCAAATCAAGAATGGTTTGCATTTTTGGATTCAGCATGAAAAATCATGATTTTTAGTGCATGGCCAAGAATTTTGGGCAAGTTTTGAGTCCCTAGGAGGTCAAAAACACTAGAAAAATGATCTCTCTGCCCCTATTTTGACACACAGGAAGCAGTCTTGGGAGAATGAGGATTTGGAGGGGTAAATGAGCACCAAATTCAGAAATTTCACTTGGGTTGAAAAGTAGACAGGTAGGGATTTCTAACAAGCACACTTGGGCACAATTTGGACTCCTGCAGGTACCTCAAAATAGCCTCCAAAGTAACACGACACATATAGGTTTGGGCGCGGCGCATATAGAGAAAAAGGCCAAATCTCTTCCGCTTCGCGACATTTCGATTCGTGACTTTCTCAAAGTGGGCTCGCTCATCTACACTTCACTTTTTTTGGCACCTAAGGCAAAATTTAAAGTATTTTCACTAGAGGATGGCTTCTATCCAAGTGGCAAAGGAAGGCGAGTAGTGATCCAAGCCATTTGTCATTTTCGTAACGCTGCACCTGTAGCTAATGGTTGGCTTTCCACTTCCACTTTGTAATGATTCAAAAAACTCTCCAACTATTGGTCGTTCTATTTCCTCATGGCATAGTGTATTTATTGTATGCAAACCATTTGTAAATGGTTGGTTGGCTTGTAATTTCTGGGAGACTGTGGGAAAGAAACTCTGTTTCTTCATTGTATATTTTGACAAAGGATTAATGAAAGGCAACGGCTCTGTTTCATGAGATTCATGTGGTTGTGAGTGTAGCAAATGTTTTTTTCCTTATGTTCCATATGTATTTCATTATGTTTCATAGTTCATTCATATTCATTTCCAGTGAAATTTCCTGAGTAAGATAAGGTAGAATTCATTTTTATTGCTCTGCCCGTGGGAAAGTTTCACGTTGTGTTTTTTTCTTCTATGGAAAAGGATTCATGTACTTATGCCCTTTTCACCCTCCTAAGCAATCTCTCCATTCTGCGTTATTTCAAACTAAATTGCTAGACTTTCCACCTGTCTTGCCTCACGAAGTAATCTGTGCCTTTGTATTAAATTCTCTGCTCATTGCTGTTCGTTGGTCCCATACATCCCAGAAACTCGGTCATTCATAAAAATTTGTTTCTTGTATCCATATTTGTTTACTAGCCTAAAATCTATATTTCACTGTAAGTCATCTCAGGCCATATCATTTATCTATTCACTGAGCGTGACTCAGAGAGAGCCCTCTCCTGTTCTGGTAGGGCTAGCTACCAGACTGAGTGTGGTTTTTGGTTACCCTAAATTTTGCCTTCCTTCAGCCTAAGGCAGATTTAGGTGCTAACATCATGCGCCATCACTTTTCCTGTGATCTCGTCAAGCATTGTGTATTCTTTGTTTTCTTTTTCATGTTTCTTTTCCTGCATCTGATCTTTATACAAAACCTTTTCATTGAATATGACATCTCTAGTCCTAATGATTTTGTGTTTTTCATAATCATAAAAGCGATAACCAAAATCATTAACACCATATCCAATAAAGGTAAATTCCTTTGATTTTGCCTCAAGATTTGTTCTATTTTCTTTATTAATGTGGACAAATGCTTCACAACCAAAAGTCTTTAAAAAAGAGTAGTTTACCTTTTTACATGTCCATGGCTCCTCTAGAATACCACCATCCAAGGAACTTGAAGGCCCTTTGTTTATTAGATAAACAGCAGTATCTACAGCATCTGCCCAAAATTGTAAAGGCAATCCTGCATGTAGTCTCATGGACCTTGCACACTCCATGATTGTCCTGTTCATCCTTTCTGACACACCATTTTCTTATGGTGTTCCTAGAACTGTCTTCTCTCTACAAATTCCATTCTCTGAATAGTACCTATCAAACTCTTTGCTGCAATGTTCACCTCCATTATCTGATCTGAGACACTTCAAACTTTTTCTTGTCTCATTTTCAATCAAATCTTTCCATTTCTTGAAAGTATCAAATGCATCATATTTATTTTGAATACAATAAATCCAGGTTTTTATGGTTGCATCATCAATAAAATTAACATAATAATGAAAGCCACCAAGAGATGATCCCTGAGCAGGTCCCCATACATCTGTATGCACAAGCTCTAATTTTTCTCTCTTCTTTTCTTTCCCAACTCTAAGGAATTTGACTCTCTTTTGTTTTCCATAAACACAATTCTCACATAATTTTAAATCAACATGCTTCAAACCCGACAACAAATTTCTTGAGTGAAGAATCTCCATCCCCTTCTCACTCATGTGCCTGAGCCTATGATGCCACAATGTCATATCTTCTCCTGTAGAGGTTAAAGCATTAACATAATTAGAAATACCATTGCATAAATACAATGTACCAACCTTTCCTCCTTTCGCTATTACCAGGGATCCTTGAGTGACCTTCCAAGTTTTATCTATGAAAGTAGTTACGCAACCTTCACCTCCCAACTGCCCTGTTGAAATCAGATTTTTCTTCAGATTTGGAACATGTCTTACCTCCTTCAATAGCCATTGATTTCCATTTTGCTGTTTTATGAAAACTGTACCCATTCCAATGATTTTATAGGGTTTATCATCACCCAATCGAACTTGTCCAAAATCTCCTTGAAAATAATCATAAAAATGTTTCCTATAAGGTGTGGCATGGAATGAGGCCCTTGAATCTACCACCCAGGCATCAATAATATTTTCTAATGAAAGAATCAAAGCATCTTGAAACACATCACCTGTTACATTTGCTTCATGATTAGTTTCTTGTTGCGCATCTCCTTCTTTTTCCTTTCAAGACTTGCAGTCTTTCTTCAGGTATGCTTTCTTCCCGCATTTCCAGCACACTATCCCCGATCTGGACTTGGATCTGCCTTTTCTTGACGTACTTCGATATCCAGGGCTCTTTCCTCTTTCCATTTTTCTTCCCCTAGTCTTTGCAGTCAAAGCATTACCTGATGTCTTACCAGAGCTTTTCTGTCACATTTCCTCGCTAAGGATTGCACCGACAACATCAACAAACTTTAAAGTACTAGATCCAGAGATAGAGTTACTAATGGCCATAACTAAACCATTCCAAATTTATGGCAATGAGCACAGAAATAAAATAGCCCTAACTTCATCATCAAAAGTTACCCCTACAGAACTTAACTGACTGGTAACTGTATTAAATTCATTTAAATGATCAACAATAGATCCACCAACATCGACATTAAACCCTCTGTCGTCGTTTCCTTTGAAATATTAAATGCTACCGACGCTGCTAGGCACAACCGTATTGTTCCAAGTGCTTTTCTGTCAAGAATATCCCATTCTGTGTTTGTCATACTTGTTGGCTTCTTTGTCTTTCCACTCAATGGTTGGTATAGATCTCTCTGATATAGATAATCTTCCATCTGCATCTTCCACAGCTGGTAGTTTTTGCCGTTGAATTTTTTGACCCTAAACCTACCATATTCTGCCATTGCTCCCACTCGAACCAGGAACCCTTCTCTCCTGCCAGTTTATCAGCCAAATAGACCTTTGGCTCTGATACTAGTTGTTAGAAAATTACATATTATAGAGAAATGGAACACATAAAATATTGCAGAAATATAAACACTGAAAACACACAAAACAAGAGAGACACAAATATATGTGGTTCACCCAGCTTAGGCTATGTCCACTGAGAAATAGCCAGTCCTTATTTTTATATTATCCAGCAAACTGAAGAGATACAACCTACAAAAGATTTGTTGTAACTCCCTCTTCGCTCTCAATCTCCTCTCTCTTCCTCACTCATAATACAGATATACATAGACAGAATACAATTCCCTCATATATAGTGAGGGGTTGACTTCTAGGGCAAAAAACCCTAAATTAAACATAAATTCTATCGTCATATCTCTGTCTAATGAACAACCCAGATTGACTACGAAATTACAACATTTTACAAGGCAATTTTACATCTATTCTTAGCTTCGAGGGCGTTGCCCTTGATCCCCCCGCTAGGGGGGGGCTCCCAAAAGGTCACAGCCGCCCCCCTTGGACCCCCCCTGCAGCGAATATTTTACGGGCGGTGTTTCCCCCCCATTTCGAACTAGGGTCCAATGTAGTGATACCTTTGAATACCGAAGATAATCAAGCTTCACACCCAACATAGACTCCATAACCCAATGGAATTATAACACTCAAATCAACCAAACCTATCAAATCAAAACAATCAGTACATTCATAACTAGCCTAAAATCTACATAAAAGAAAGTCAAATTTTACAGAGAGATCTGTCTTTGACGGTGGCAGGGCTAGATCCTAGCTTCCAAAGTGGTTTTGATGTTGTCCTATGTGTTTACTCCCTAAACCTAAAAAATACAAAACGACAACTCTAGGTGTGGCAACCGATCCCATGTGTGTACAAAAAGGACAAAGGATAAAGGAAAAAGGAAAAAGGATTGATTGAAGGATAAGTATCAACATTTATTTCAATTTTTATTATGCATGTGATATGTGATTCTGATTCATGATTATTACATGTAATCTATGATTCTAGTTTATGATGGTTACATGTGATCTATAATTTTGATTATGATGGTTGTGTTTTGAAATAACCAGATGTGATATGTGTATACATGATGATTTGATGAAACATCTAGTTGGACTTATTGTGATAGGAAGTGAACAGAAATGCAAGTGTACCTTAATGAAAAACTAACAATGAGGTATGATGTGAATTTAATTATATTTATTTTGAATCAAATGGAAATTATGTGTTGGGTATAGGAAAACATGAAATGCTCGATTGGGTGGTTGAAATTGGCTACAAGCATTAGCAGCAGCAACAAAAGGAATTGGAATAGGAAATAGTATGCTGGTAAAGCACTTTAGGAGCAAGGCCATTGTGGTACATTGATACCCAATAGTGTCCATTGATTTCCATGAGCATGTTATGACCAGTATGAGGGCTTTGACACAAGGATATGCCTTGGTTTTTGGACCTTCTGATGAGAGGAAACATTACCAAGGGAGGGGTTTCCCGAGGGAATGTGTAGCAGAGAAGGGGATGCCCACGAAACTTGGAAGGTGTGTGACTGCACAGAAGGGGGTGACTGGATTGCTCGAGGGACTTTGTAGTAGAGAAGGGAAGAATGGGGAATGAATTTGTTTTGGTCATTAGCATTGCTATATGGAATCAGAGGCACATTGGGAGTATTGTGCCCTGGAACAATGAGCTGGTAATTGTTTACTGAGATGACAAGTAACGCAACATTGTGGCACTGGAAATTAGATGTAGCTTTGACTCTGGTAGTGGATTTTGGACTTCCTGGGAAGGAGGTGAATCCTGGTACTACTTTGAGAGTGTAGGTGTTAACCTCTAGATTCCCTTGTTGTTTTCGTAGGCATCATATCCTTTTATTTGTTGGTTGAGAAAATGTGCATATATTATATGTGTATATTTTTATAAATAGTGTATTGAGTTGTGTTATAAAGCTCCAGTAAGCACTATGTTTGTCATGTTTTTAGTAGTTGGTTATTTTAAATATTGCAATGAGTTGTGTTATAAATCTCTATAAGCAATACGTTTTTGTCATTTTATAAGTGTCATTGAACACCGAGGATGGTGTTCCCCCAAAGGGGAGGGTTCTGTAATAGCCTCAGTTAAAAATTCATGTAAAAAAAAATATAAGACCAAGGTCATGGGACATGTATTCCAAGTTGAATGGTGGGAAAAACATCCTAGTGGGTGTTCATTTAGGTTTATTATGGCCAAGGAAAATGGCAAAGACATTGGAGAAGGTTTTAAAAAGGCAAAGAGGCATTATTTTGCATTTATTTATGAAAATAATGGAAAATAGGAGAAAAGGAAGGTGAAAGGTCACAAGCTGTAAGTGAGGAGGAAATTCAAGGAAAATAGAGGACACTGAAGAAAATAGAGGCCTCAATGATAAAAAGGCTTCTGAGGATCAGTTTGTGGATTGTGTTTTTATTAGCTTTTGTCATTTCAGCCTTTGGAGTTCTCATTTTATTCTCTCTCTTTCATACTCTTACACACTTAGAGTTTTCTTGAAGCACCCTTGGAGCATTGTGGCATACCCTGGATTTGGAGAAAGAAAGTAAAGGAAAGCAAGAAATCGTAAGGGAACAATAGGATCAATAGATACAACTAGATTTCCTTGCAGGTATCGAGTTGCTTGTATGATTTCCTTGCAAGTTTTGGCATGCATGGTACATGCATGTGGTTTCTTGGTTATGTGTTGTCATTGGCATGGAGGATTGACTAGAATGCCAGTGGTTTTAGCCTTTCCTTTCCATTTCTAGGATAGCCATGGTGTTGTGGGTTTTCTACTTGTTTTTTTTCTGATTGGTACTCATGTTTTGTATGGTTGTGGGTCGAGTTACTAGTTCCTGGAGCCTTGATTGGACAAACACTCTAGAAGCCCTGGAATAGCTTGGGTTGAGTTACTAGTCTTGAAGCATTGGTTGGACAAATGCTCTAGAGCCCTTGGTGGGTTAAATTACTAGTCCTGGAACCTTGGTTGGATAAATGCTCTGGATCCCTTGGTTGGAAAAACTCTCTAGATCCCTACGACATCTGTAGGTTGAGTTACTACTCCTGGAGTCAGGTTGGAACTAACGCTCTAGAGCCCTAGACATCCTAGGTAGAGATCGATTTTATTATGGTTAGTGATGTCTGACCATGAGGTGGAATCATTGGTTGAAGGTTAAGGTGGTTTGGCCTCTAGAATCCCTAGATTGGTTTTTTGCTTGGTTTATTCCATGAGATCCCACATTCATGCTTGGAATATGGTGCAAGGGTGATTCGATGAAAGAAATATTTGTTTCAACCCAATCTATGTTTGGGTGGTATGTGGAAGTCCTTGAATTGGTTGGTACTTTACATATGCTAATATGTGATATTCTTTATTTATGACCAATGAGCATAATAGTTGATTTACTATTGTTTACATGACTGGTTTATCATGGATTTATTGTTGGTTAAGTATATGCTACATGCATGGTGTATTTATTATTATACAATGTGCTCTTGATCTAGATCTAATTCATGGTTTGACAGGAGCTTATTTTTTTTTATATGGATGCATGAGCTAATATGTGTTTGTTGCAGTAAGTGTGAGAGGGAAAAAAGGCTTATTCATGAACATCCAATGAAATTAATGTAAACAGTGACCAAATAATGCATCCATGACTTATAGGTACTATGTACACAAAGTGTTTGTAAAATTGAATAGCATGTGCTGGCAAGTTAGATCCCATTTCCATAACTAAACCTTGGAATTTCGGTCATGAATATTAACTTTCATCTCATATATACCTTGGTAAGTATGTTAAAGTGGGTAAATGTGGGGTGGGATGGTTACATGAATAAGCTGCACTCATCACCTAGTAAGAGGGCTAATTCCTTTACAACTTGTATTGAGGAGGAGGACCAAGAAGAGCTCCCAAAATGGCTAAGTGTGGGACCAACAAAGTAGGAGAAATAAATGCATCCTAACATGACTCAAACATGGATCACACACATAAATTCCATAAATACAAGCCAATGGAATGCATAGGACTCATGAACATCAATCACACCTTGAAACAACAACAAAGCATCACTCATTTCTAAGTGCGACAATTGAAATGATACATTACAACACCTAGAACACAAGTTATGATAGAAGTCACGACTGTGACCAAAAGGTATGCTAAGTTGTGGGAATGTGTCTAGTGCATGTTCTAATGATATGTAGGACCATGTAATGCAGAAGGGTATGCCATAACAAATTTTGGCGATACGCAAAGTTGTGACACATGCAGGAGTGAAAACAACAAAAGTGACACCTATGGTAGGAGGAAAACATGAAGACAACACTTGCCAAAATGCAAACGACATTGAACGAGATACATTCCATAGCGAGGATAACATAAAAACCACACTTATTGAAGTGAAAGTGAGAAAAAGTGATAGTCGCCAACATTGATCCAAGTGGATATTGGTGGCCACCCTCCTATTCCACTTGGACCCCCACCATTGTTTCTTTCAGTTTTTCAATTTCCTTAATTGTAGCACAATTTACTATTTTTGGCAGCTTTTCGGGTCCTGAACTTCTGAAGCCATTTTAAGGCCCTAAATGATGTTTTTTTGGAAAATCACCAGTAATGAATAGTAATTTTGATCTTGATATTCACTATCAATAGTTATAGTGCTTAGATATATCTTTCTAATGAGGTATCGTGTGCATCAAATAAATATTGTATGCCAAAGTTACGACCCCAGGAAGTTGATGTGCCAATTTATCCCAACGGAAACCATAGTTTGGTGTTTCATCTCCTAGGGTTACATTTTTGGATGTTCTGGGTTTTCCATTGTTTCTCAATAATAAATAGGCCTTCAAGCCTCATTTTAACACAGTTCAGAGGCATGTAGATTGCACATCTCTTCTCAGAGATAAGCTACCTTCGCTCGAGCTAGTTTATTTCCATTTTGTATGTAAGCATATTTTAGTTCTTTGATATTAATGAAATAAAGTTTTATTTCTACTCATCTCTTTGTTTATGGTTGTATCTGTAATTTGTTGTGTTCTTGTTTAAATTTGGATAAGTGGTATCAAAGCGGCCTACTCTTTCTCGATCCTTCTTTGCATTTCCCCAATGAGGTTGGGGTATAAGGAATTAGGGCTTGATCTGGTTGAACCTTTGCAAGATCAGCCTTGCAAACCCCAACGGACACCCATGGGGGAAGAAAATAAAGATGAGGGAGCAGGAGATTCTATCAAGATATTGCTCGAGGAGGCCCTCGAGAAACAAAGGAATGCGATGATGGATAACTTTGCCCAGATCCTTCAACAGTTGCCCATCGGCAGCGCATCTACATCTAGCAACCACTCTAGAGGCGCCACTCCTTTCAAGTTACAATTAAACTTTGACATTCCCATTTTGAGATCCAAATAGATGTAGATGCCATACATAAATGGTTAAATATTCTAGAAGGATATTTTTTGTTCATGATTTTTCCAACAGGGAAAAGATTACTTTTTCTCTTCTCAAAGCTGCCCCCCATGTGAATGGCTGGTGGGAAACCTATAGTGAGAAGAAGGATGAAAGTATGCCCTCACTGTTTTAAGATGCACCCACTTGGAATTTTTTCTTGGATTCCATGTAGTAGTACCCTGTCAAGAGCTATGAGGATAAATACATAAAGTGGACCATGCTCCGACAGGGAAGGGACCAAGACGTGCCAGAGTTTACCAATGTTTTTCATACCCTTCGCACGAAGTTGGGTATCAATGATTTTGAGAAACATTTGCTACTCAAGTACCGCAGCTGCCTACACAAGTATATCTAGGATGAGATGGAGTTCCTAGACATCTTCTCCCTCGGCACAGTGTATTGATACATTGTCAAGATCAAGTAGAAGCTTAGCAAAAAAAGTTAGACTTTGTGTTAGAAAATTATATATTACAGAGCAATGGAACACATAAAATATATTGCAGAAATATAAACATAGAAAACACGTAAAACAAGAGAGACGCAAATATACATGGTTCACCCAATTTGGGTTATGTCCACAGAGAAGTAGCCAGTCCTTCCTTTTATAATATCCAACAAACTGAAGAGATAAAACCTACAACAGATCTATTGTAATTCCCTCTTTTCTCTCACACAATTTCCTCTCTCTTTCTCACTTAGAATACAGATCTACATAGACGCAATACGATTCCCTCATATATAGCGAGGGGTTGCCTTCTAGGGAAAAAAACCCTAAATTAAACATAACTTCTACCATTAGATCTCCGCCTAAGGAACAACACATATTGACTATGAAATTACAACATTTTACAAGGAAATTTTACATTTATTTTTAGCTTCGGGGGTGCTACTCTGATCCCCTACCAAGGGGGGGCTCTAAATAATCGTCGTCACCCCCCCAGACCCCCCTGGTGGCGAACATTTTATGGGCGACGTTTTCGCAACATTACGAACTAGGGTTCAATGCGCTGATACCTCTTAATAAGGAGGATAATAAGGCTCCACACCCAACACTTTGGATGTGTGAATCTAAAGCAAGGGAAAGGTGCCCCCAAACCATAAAACAAAGGAAAATCGAAGGCGGGGAAGCCCAGGAAAACTTGCCAAAGCCGCAAGCAAAGAACAACACCACGAAGCCAAAGAAAGACACGAGAAAGTGGTGTGAGTTCCATAAGATCTCCACTCACAACACAAATGAGTGTCGGGCCAAGCAATCACTGGTGGCCAAGTTGAAGGCTTCTGAATTAGATGCATGTTCTAACTCTGAGTTAGAACCTGACAAGGGGAATGACAAAGGGAAGAATATTATCAATGCGGAGCACAATGCCACCATTTACAACACAAAGATCCAAAAGGAGGAGCCCGAAGATCTAGATGAGGAGGAGTTCCTCTTCCACTCACAGATGTGGGTAAAGGGTTCCCCTCTATAGTTCATTTTTGACAGCGGGAGCCAAAAGAACCTTATTTCAACAGAGGTAGTGAAGCGACTGTGCTTACCGACCACAACACACCCACAACCATACACCATCAGGTAGCTTCACTAAGGATGAGATCTTCACGTCATCCAACAATGGCGCCTTCCATACATCATAAATCCCTTCACGAATGAGGTATTATGTGATGTTGCTCCTCTTGATGTTTGTGATGTATTATTAGGCCAAACATACTTGTGGAAGCGACATGTTTTGTATGAGTCAATGCCTCACACTATTATTATTACCTTGAGAAATAATTTGTACATGATACCAAAGGTAGCACTACCTACCACCATCTCTTTGGTTACTACAAAACAATGCAGTAAGCTCATTTCCAAAACTAGGAAATTTTTCTTCCTAATGATATTCCCTTAGGGAAAGAAGAAGATGGTGGCCACAACCTCCAAACACGGCCCTCCACATGAAAAAACATATGGACAAGGTTGTGGAGGAGTGCAAGGACATCTTCACCTCCCCCTGTTGGGATGCCTCTGCACTGTTAGATCAAGCACTCCATCAATCTGACCCCAGGTGCATCATCACCCAATGGACCAATCTATCAGCACTCTCTTCTGGAGAATGATGAAATCAAGAGGTAGCTTTAGTAGCTGTTGTAGAAAGGTCACATTCACCGAGTTTATCGCCCGCCCTATGGGAGCTCGATCGTGTTGGTACAGAAGAAGCATGGGACTTAGAGACTCTATATTGACTAAGGCGCTGAATAAGATCACTGTCCCAAATAGGTACCTGATCCCATCGATTGATGACCTTCTGGACCAACTCAATGGGGCCAAATATTTCAGAAAGATCGACTTGAAGTCCAGATATCGCCAGGTACCAATGAAACCCTCTGATGTGTGGAAGATTTCCTTCAACACCAAGGAAGGCCTTTTCAAATGGTTGGTTATGCCTTTCGGGTTGACAAACGCTCCTGTGACCTTCATGAGGTTGATGGATGACATCTTGCGGCCATTCACCAACTCATTTGTAGTGGTATACTTGGATGAAATTGTAATCATCATCCAAACTTGTGAAGAAAACCTCCACCACATCCGGCGGGTTCTCCAAACACTACGACAACATAAGTTGTGTGCCAATTTGGAGAAATTCACTTTTGGCATGACCCAGGATCAATATGTGGGATACATTATTGATTAATAGGAGGTTCATGTGGATCTAGCCAAGATCCAAGTCATTCAGGATTGGCCAACCCCAACCACTCTGACAGTGCTCTACATCTTTCTAGGTCTTGCCAATTTCTACTGCAGGTTTGTGTTGGGGTTCTCTCATATCACTTGGCCCTTGAGTCAAGTCACCAAGGGAGGAGTGAAAGAAAAATTATTTTGGTCTGAAACTCAACAAAATGCATTCATAGAGTTGAAACAACACCTCTTCTCTGCACCAATTCTCACATTACCAAACTTGTAACAACCATTTGAGATCGAGACATATGCCTCTGACTATGTTATTGGGGCAGTCCTTACTCAACAAGGGCATCCAGTGGCATATCACAGTGAGACACTTTCAGACACAATCTAGAAGTATCCCTCTTATGACAAAGAGATGTATTCCATTGTGCAAGCCTACTGACAATGGACGCATTACATTTTGGGGAAGTAAACAGTCATCCACACAAACCACCGACCCCTGTAGTTCATAAAGACACAAGGGAAGTTGCAAAATGTTAGCCATCAGAAGTGGTCCACATACCTGCAAAAATTCCCTATATAAGAAGAGAAGCACCAATAATGTTGCAGACTGCTCAGCCAACCACCAATCATGGCATTAACCACAGATCTCAACTCTTGTGGGCACGAGACTTCTAATTGGCCACTTCTCTACAAAAGCGACCCATAATTTGGCCACACATACTAGATGCTCTTGGAGGGTTAGTAAGTTCTAAATTTTCACCTCCAAGATGCACTATTATGCCACCTGGTACACCATTTTGTTCCTTCAAGTAAGTGTGCCAAGATGATTTGGGAAGTGCACTATGGTCGAGTGGTTGGGCATTTTGGGGTTGCGCAAATAGTGGCAGTACTGCAAAATTATTTCTATTGGCCGAATCTTCGACAAGATGTCAGGAAGTATATTAGATCCTACACTAGCTACGACATTTCCAAAATGAACATCAATAAGAAAGGCCTCTATACTTTGATGCCTATCTCTAATTGACCTTGGGAATCCATCTCGATGGATTACATGTTGGGCCTTCCTTCTACTAAGCATGGAAACAACTGTGTTTTTGTGGTCGCTGACAAATTATTGAATATGGACATTATGGCGGCCTACAAGAAGAATATCACAACAGAAGCCATTGCTAAACTCTTCTTTGAAT
This sequence comes from Pinus taeda, assembly GCA_000404065.3. Lineage (NCBI taxonomy): Eukaryota > Viridiplantae > Streptophyta > Pinopsida > Pinales > Pinaceae > Pinus > Pinus taeda. The sequence goes on from APFE030231133.1 coordinate 82,266, forward strand.
GAGTGTGGGTACACTTTGGGATCCCACAGTCTATAATCTCAGATCAGGACAAAAGGTTCCTCAGTACATTTTGGTCCAGTCTCTGGTCGATGCTAGGCACCAAGCTCACTAAATCCACAACTTTCCATCCCCAAATTGATGCCTAGACAAAGGTCATCAACAGGATGATCGTACACATTCTGCACATGTACAACTCAAATCATCCACACACATGGGATGAGAGCCTCCCCTATGTCCATCACAACTTTAACCAGACTCTCCATAGATCAACTAGCCACAACCCTTTTTAGGTGGACTTGGGATTCCATCCACTATGTCCCATTGATGTGGTCATACCATTTTCAGCTACTCAGGCAGATTCGGCTCATGTCCAGTTTGAAGACGACAAAGAAAATAACTTCATTGAGCACATTCAACACATCCGCCAACAGGTCCATGACATATTTGACAGATCTAATGCTAAGTATAGGCAGCGACATGATCAACATCGAGTGCCACAAAAGTTCCAAGTGGGTGACAAACTTTGGTTACAATTGTAGAAGGAGCGCCTCGTTGCGCCCCACCATAAGCTTCACCCACTTTGATATGGCCCATACACCATCACCAAGGCAGTAGAGGACAATTCCTTCGAGCTCAATATTCCACCATTCTTTGGTCTGCACCTAGTGTTCAATGTGGACCGCCTTCAACCCTACTTTCCACCATTGTTGGACACATCCGACATTGCAGAAAAACTCACCAACAGAGTTAAACCTAGACTGCATGGAAAAAGCCACAACTGAGAGGATCATTGAAACATAGATTAAGAACACCTGACAACAAAGGATCTAACTATATCGAGTTTTTAAAGCAGACCAACTCCTTCACTAGGGCAAGTGGCTCACTAGGGACCAAGTTCAATAGAATTTTCCTCATCTCATGGACAAAGTTAATGCAATGGGGACCATTGCTTCCTAATGGGAGAGGAATGATCCAGGTGGATAATTTTGGACACCCACCTATTCCACTTGACCCCCACCATTGTTTCTTTCAGTTTTTCAGTTTCCGTAATTGTAGCATAGTTTACTATTTTTGGCAGTTTTTCAGGTCCTAAACTTCTGAAGCCATTTTAAGGCCCTAAACGACATTTTTTTGGAAAATCACCAATGGCAATTAGCAATTATATTCCTCATATAGATCTTTCTAATGAGGTATTTTGTGCCTCAAATGAAGATCGTATGTCAAAGTTACGACCCCATGAAGTTGATGTACCAATTTACCCCAATGGGGCCCATAGTTTGGCGTTTCATCTCCTAGGGTTAGGTTTTTACATGTTCTATGGTTTTCCATTGTTTCTTATTAATAAATAGGCCTTCAAACCTCATTTTAACACAGTTTAGAGGCATGTAGCCATCACATCTCTTCTTAGAGATGAGTTACCATTGCTCGAGCTAGTTTATTTCCATTCTATATGTAAGCATATTTCCATTCTTTGATATTAATGAAATGAATTTTTATTTTTGCTGCATCTTTGTGTTTATGGTTATATCTATAATTTTTTTCGTTCCTATTTAAAGTTGGATCAAATGTGAAAGAGGAACCTATGAAATCAAGGGTGCGTCAAAAGTGACAGGTGGCAAAACTCACCAGAATAGAAGTATGAAAGTGACCAAAGTGAGGGAAACTACTAATGAAATGGTGTACTAACTGTTGACATTGGTTGAACATTTCATTGACATTGTCTTGATGGATGATGTTATGCTTTTTCAAGCATTCATAGAACAAGTGTGCTTATAGATTCAACAAGGACTAAGAATGTATGAGCAAGTGACTTTAACAGTTAGAACCTAATAAGGAGACTTAGACACAAAATAAAACATCGATCAATAATGAAGTAACCATTAACAATAGATCCTTAGTAGGATCTAAAATTCTAGTGCAGGAAAATATATGGAGGGTGTTGATTGTAGTGTCAATAGAATCACATTTGTTTTAGTTCTAAGAAGGACTCCAAATCACACTCAAAATTTACTCATCGCACTACCAACTTGTTCCATATCTAATAACACAGCTAAACAACTAGATCTCATTCAACACATAGGGGACTTCATGCAATTAGCCTCTAGGTACAATTATATACACTCTACTATAATTCGCACATCATTTTGTCATGCACATTTGGCTATAGGCCATCCACACTCCATTATAGATCCAATTCTTAACAAATCACACTTTTTTAATCATTCTCAATGATTACTTGTTCAAATTGCTAAGCACTGTGCACAACACTATACTTATTGTCACCCATCACTATCTATTCATATAAACCATTCCATGACCTTCTCATCACACTCATTAAGATATATGTGCTAGCTAAACTTGAGAATGTATACTCTATCCATCAATTGTGTCCACGATCTCTACAAAATCATACTCACCCAACCAACATAAATTTCATGCTATATGCTCAATGCACAAACTCCATCACGTGCATTTATTACTTCATATTTCCATAACATAATTAATCAACAACTTCTATGTTGCACCGTTTATTTCTCTCATTAGAACATGTGCCAAAAAAATATAAAGAAAACAAATTTAGATCATAACAAGGTTTGGTAAAGAGGAATTTGTGCTTACATACAAGGCACAATCATAAGATTCAAGGAATTTTCAGAGGTATAATATTGATAGAGGTAAAGGGATGATAAGGGGTATCTCCAAGGGTAGAGAATTTGGCAAAATATGTAGTCAGTGGTGAAAAATACACGCTTCTCATCAACAAATTGAGTTATGAGACAAATCTTTTATAAATATTTCAGTTTCTATAATTAAGTTGAATTTTGAGACAAGATTTGGATAAAAAACTTACAACTATATACAAGAAGCAATCATGAAGTTTGATGTTCATCTTTCTCTATGGTATTATCTCTTCAATTAATTGAGGTATAAGGCATATTCTTATGGTTTTATAACTGTTGAGATATATACATATATCCTTGTATGTTGAAAATTCAAGTTTAATATACAACAACATTTGAAAGAAATCCTAAAGGTTGTGAACATTTTGTTGACAAAACATTATTGCATACAAATTGTGATATGAGTATATCTATAAGTAGAGACAACAATAAGGGTTTATTTGTATATCGTTGTAAGTGGGCGATTGTCCTTGGTATGGGAACCCACATTATTTTATTTCTTTATCTTTTATATTTAGGGTGGTGTTGTAGTGGCTGCAACACCCTCCAAAATTTTGTCTTGCACTTAAATTTCAGAGCCTTCCTTGGTATTTCCCTTTATGGTTGCAAACACTTGAGCTCATTTCATGAGCTTTCTAAGAGGCTTTTCACCCCTTTTTCTTGTTTGAACAACTATCGCCTTTAAACATGTTTGAATTTTTTACCATATGCTTGTAGTCTTCTTCTAGTGATTTCAAAGGTTGGTCTTTGTGTATTCGAGTTGTCTTATCTATGTAAACATCTATCGCACTCATATACAAAGTTTTAAGTATCTTCGCACAAGTATTGTCACAGTCATCCTAATTCCATCTCAAGTGTCGCAATTGTCGCTTTTTGTTCTAGGACAATCTCACAGAGGGTAATGCTTTGTCTTGTTGTTCTGGTGGTCTATATTGTTGTGTTGTTGAAGTATGCTAAGTGTGTGATCACAAGTTTACTTTCCTCCTGCACTTAGCCATTTCTCTAAAAATCCTTCTGACCAGGCAACTCACTCTCACCGAACCCCGACTGAACTTTGCACTACATAGTCTCAACCCTCAGTGATGCAACCTTGTTACCCATAATTGCGCAGTGCGTAGTCACGATCCCCAAGGTTGTTCCACAATGCAATTCATGAGTTGAGCAACCTTTCTTCATCCCTAGAATTGTAGAGTAACTCTTCCCAGCCTAACCTGAACTGCGAATTTCGCAAGATCAGTTAGCAAGCTACTTCCCTACATGTTGGAACCCTGCAATGCACAGAGGACCAAGCATGCCTTGCCTCCCAAAATTATGCATAAGTGTATCCCTAGTGTCCTCCCTCAGCCAGGACTCACTAATCTCAAGAACTGCCTAGACCTATCTTCCCAAGACCCTCTTCTACCCAGTCCTACCTTGCCTCTGAAAACTATGAGACCTGCCTCCCAAGGTCCAATCTTGCTTTAGCCACTGACTGTCTCAACTATGGAATCTTGTCTCCTAGTGGCTTCTACGCATATTTTCCTGACGACGAGGACTGTGCTCAGGAGTTCCTCAGCTAAGCCTGAGTTTCACTCTACATAGTCTTAGTGACCAACCCCCCTCCCTATCACCTAGAACTACACAATGCACAATTACTGGGCCCTCTTTCACAGCCTGTCACCTGTCCTTGGCCTAGTCCATGGATAACAATGCATCATCTTGGACTAGGGATTTTTTGATTTGATGTCATCCCTTTATGAGTGAATTGCAGGAATAGGTACACTATTAGGTCATGGCAAGACGATGAAGAAGGAGAAGAAAGAGCGAATATGCTAAAGGCTCACTTATAGTTGAATGGACAAAGAAGCTTATCAAGAACAAGCAAAGGGAACACATGCATGCAACCACATCTCAAGACCAAAGATCATTGAAGACCCCACGTCATCAAGCTATGCGAAGGAGAAGAAAAAGCACATCCAAGAACACATCTATCAATCATCAGCAACAACGGCTTGAAATTTTCCACCTCAGCAATTTATTCCATGTTAGAAGTGCCATTTCAAGTCATGTCATGAGTTTTCAAAGGCCACATCACCATTATGAGCCATGTATATTGTAAATCAAATGTAATATAAAGTGGAATTCCAATGGACACACATGAAAATGAAGAGTCGTGTCAATTGGAAAGTCATAGGAAGTTGAACAATCATGAGGGTAGCCAAAGAGTCTCAAGGGTCTAGCATCAGCCCTTGGTTATATATCCCCTCATTGTATGAGAAGAGGAATTTTCACCTTGGCTCCTCCCACAAAGCATAGAGATTTTCAATAAGTTATTTGAGGAGCAAGGAGTGGCTCCAATGTCCCACTACTGGGGCTAGTGATGTATGATGTGAATATGTGTCTCAAAGATTTTTCTTAATACAAAATCCTTTTCAGGTCAACACTTTTCCATGCATGACTTATGGATGTTTGTAAGACTATTCTGTGAGCATTTATATTTCATGTTTGTTTCATATATACTAAGATTGTTGAGATATTTCGGTTCTTTTTACCCTTATCTTGTTGTGAATGTGTTGTAGTGCTCATCACTATTGTCTCATCCTTGTGGACTACTTCACAAGATACTAGAAATACCTTTCCCACTCATCGGTTATAATAACTGTCACATCTGTTGTGGACTATTCTGTTGGAAGGTAGATGGGTCTTTCCCTATTCTTTGGTTTTAATGATTGTCGCACCTGTTGTGGACTATTCTGTTGGATGTTGGACAGTTCTTCCTGGTTCACATGTGTCTCTTCCTGGGTGTTATTATTACCTCTCACTTAGAGGCTCACTTTTCTCCTCCCTTTTGCAGTAAGAGAACCTAGACACAGTCACGTTGCAGACTCGCCAGACACACTCACCTTTCTTTCCAAAGGTACCAATGCAACACTCTCTTGTGCTGAAAGCTAGAGCCAAGGAAAATCTCTATGTATTTGGCAACTGGGCCATCATATTGGATGGGACTCCTAGACCAAATGGTGTGAGGTCTAATTGGGACCTCATGTTGGGGAGATCCCTTGAATGTTGGTGGATCCAACACTTTCAACATTTTTGGCACTAGAAGGAGGGCAACCGGTAGTTTATGGCTGACTATCCCACTGACCCCACTCATCCATTTTATGGTCAAGGTGGTAACATTCACTCCCTCTCCCCTACCCAAAATTCTAAAGTTTGTAGTTCCTCACCTCCCAGGCTTGAACGTGAAATCCCATACCATCAAATCTGGGCTCTCCGTCCCATCACCCATCAATTTGAAAAAAATTTGGACTAATTCTCAGAGTGTATGCTCTTCCATATTGTCAAAAGAAGAACAAGACTACGCCCACACGAGAAGTAGTTACATCTATTCAAGAAGTGATCATTTCCACTCTTGAAGAGCTAACGGAAATCATGGAGAAAGAAGAATAACCTCCGCTCTTTCAAAGAGATGAAGAAGGAAACCCCTTACTCTTGGGTTAAGGTTCTAGCAAACGAGGCGTAGGTGAAGGAAACAAAGGAGGAGGAGAAGAGGAGGAACCAACAGATTCAGAAGAGGAATCATCAGAGTCAGAAGAGGAAGAGGAATACAATGAAGAAGACAATGTGGCGGACCAAAATATGGATTGTATGAATCAAGGTCCATTGGCACTTTCAGGAATCCTGGACAAGATGCCAAGAGACATGGAAAATCTCTTAATGAAATTTGACCTTGACAAGTTAGTGAAGGCAGAAGATCCCTTAGACACTTCCTACCTACATATGCAAACACTAGAGGTACATTATGATGATGTTGCATGTAGATTATTTCCATGTACCTTGGATGGTAGAGCAGTTGTATGGTACCACAACCTTCCTCCAAACTCCATCCAGAATTGGATTTTTCTTTAGAAATTTGTTGAAGGCAAGGCCCTTGCCATGTTACTGAAGGAGTTGGGTAGTCTCTGCACAGAACACTCGAATTAAGTCTAGGAAGATAGCTTCAACGAAAAGTATTTCCATAAGAAGTAAATACAAAACCATCCCACCAAAAACCATGAATTTAGTTCCACCCCTGGAAACCTCAGTGAGTCTTCCCACAATAGAGTACAACATTGTAGAACACATGATGAAGGCTCATGCAAATATTTCTTTATTTGAACTTACAAAAATCATGAACCAGTGAGACATTCTTCTACGAGCACTTGGGCAAACCTCTACTGCTGATGCCACCTCTTCAAACAAGGGATCTAGTATGTCCCCTGACACTCTCACATTTGTGCTTAATGCGCTCTACATGGAGGAGGAAAACTCATTATTCCCACCATTCTTATTATCATTTGAAATCTTTAACTTCAATGTTCACAATTGCTTGGTTGATTTTGGTGCATCGATTAATGTCATGCCACTCTCTGTGGCCAAGAAGATAAACACTCAATGGAGTAAGATAGATTCACAGATCATCCAACTGGACATAACTTGTGTGCCAGCAATTGGTGAACTTAGGGATGTGATCATCCGGCTATCATCCGATGGACAAATTCATCATTGCACCAATTTTGTAATTGTGGACATCCCAGAAGCATACAAGGTATTGTTGAGCATAGATTGGTCAAGCAAGTTGAAAGGATAATTTGCCACTGATTGGTACACTTATGGCTTCCGTATAAGGGCAGGAACAACCAAATCTGAGTATTTTCAAAGAGATACATGAAGCATAATGTGACTCCCTTGAATGGACATAACAAGCTGTTGGCTTTCACGGAACTTGTTTTCGATAATTGATTTATAGAGACACAGTTGAGGTGATATCTTGCAGAGCCATCCCCTGACCCACCAGACACATAGTTGGATCTCCTTCCATGTTCAATTGGCAGAAATGAAACTTGTACAGTAAGTAGTAGTAGTAGTAGCAGTAGTACTAGTGTGCTAAGCGGTCCCTATCCAGACGATATATGGACAATGTAATTTGAAAAATCCAAAACACAGGAGGGATGTTGAGCTAGCTATGTTTCAATAGACTCACTGTATAGAAACCATTTAATCTCTAGTCGCTTGGAATTCGAGTGCATGAACAACACCGCAGAGTATGAATCACTCGTCTTGGGCTTATAGAAATCCATTGACCTCAAGGTTGTTGTCCTGAAAGTGGTAGGTGACTCTGAAATTGTGGTGCCTCAGGTACATAACAATATACACTATGTGTCATCTCGTCTTAAGAGTTATCAACAAGAGGTATGGCAGCTCATTTCTCATTTCCAAGCAATCAATATTATTTTAGTGCTAAGAATGTGTAATACAGTTGCGGATGCCTTGGAAAATGCAGCTGCTAGGAAGTTACTGTTAAGGGACAATTTTACTATTGAAATTTTGTATAAACCATCTGTCCCAGAAAACATCACTACTTTACACATTTTTTATGATGATCAATGGATACTGCATTTCATGGCTAACACTAGCATATTCAAAGACGCAGAAATAGACGAGGATGAACATGAACAGTCTCTGTCGGACGAAGCTAGTACAAGCAAAGGCAACCTCATCACTAAGGGTCTGATATCACTGGAAAAGATGTATGATGTGCATAATCATTTTCAAGGACCTGTGAATGCTAAGACCCACAACTCTACAATATTGCATGAGAAGATCAATATGGGAACAAAAAAGATCTAAAGTATGTGAATCTCAATACTTGTTGTACACCACAAGAGCGGCAAGGTTTTATCCACCTATTCAAGCAGTATTGTGATGTATTCACATGGACATATGATGATTGTTAGGAACAGGTCCCCCCAAGAGCCAGTTTTGGGGCTAAAATCTCATGTTGTGGGGCAGAAGGCCCAAATTTTGTAATAAAAATGTAAAGCCTCCACATTTTGTGGTCGCGGAGTGCAAAGAGGTTAAAGGGTTGTCTGCCCTTGTTTTGTGAAGTCTCATGTTAGCTATAAATATCTACCCATGGTCTGTGGGCCATGGGATTGTATAAAAAGGGAGTCCTTAGAAGAGTCTAAGGGAGGAGTAGTAGGTAATGGAAGAAGGGTTTTGGGGTAAGAAGTTCCAAGTGTTCTAGAGTCCTAGCATAGGTAGAGGCTCTGCAGCTGAGTGCGCAAATGCCTAGGGTGGAAGTTTGTGGCCGAGTGTGAGGACCCGTGCAGTTGTGTATGTAGGGTGGATAGAGTTTGTACTAAACTTGAGATATCAATAAAGAGAATTACTCTGCAATCACTGTGTATTTTTTCTATGTTTAATGGATCCGATTATATTATGTTACGATCTGGGTTAACATTATAATGCTTATTTGATGCGCGAATGTATTTGATTATATCTGTTAATTGAACGCAAGCAAGAGTACAGGATTACATGAAGGTAACTATAAATGCATGGTAAATTAGGTAGCACTTAAGATAACTTGGGAACTTATACAATAACATAGTCATAGAGGCGCGTAACTGCCTGGAACTCAGTTTAGGGATACCCGAAGATCATTCAAGTACCTCCACGGAGATACTAAAGGACGGAAGAGAAGGAACATTGATAAGACCTAAAGTTTTATCTATCTGCATGAAGGCAGGATCAGGAAGTATAAATCGACATCACGACCATCTCAGGGTGTGGAAACTTGGTTCCTACATCCCCCCATACTGCTTCGGGTGAGACTTCGGTTCGTGCTTCGTGGGCTGACGCCGAAAGAGCCAATAGTTTATGGATTTGCTTGGCTGACTAAAGATGAACCTAGGTTAGGGCCCATCAAGCCAAAAAATAGTTCCGTTGTCAGGACCGGGACTTGCATGAGATATGTGTGATGTTGTATCATTGGAATCCAACTAAGAAATAAATTGAAATTTGGTTGGATAGAAAGATCCAAAAATTCGTGGCCCAAGAAAACAAGAACCCATGATTAACGAAAGAATAGTGGTTGGACAAATGCCTATACACAGAAATACATGAAATCTTCTTTTGTTCCTTCCTGGTTGAGTTATATGAGTGGATTGTGAAGTTGGTAGATGGTCAAGGAAGGTGGAGGCTTGACAAGCTGATTGTTTGGACACCAGAGCTAGCACGGAGGTTAGGAGCTTCTGAAGATAAGATCATGCGTGCTATCGACCATTGGTGCAACTACATCATAGGAGTATTTGTGACTGAAAATTCGTGGTCGATACCTATGTCAGTTACAGCAAAGAAGAGTGTTGCTTCTTCAAAGGACCACAAGCTAAGTATTTAAAATCATTGAATACTTGGATTAAGATGATCTTGTGTGAACAAATGGTTATGTGGTTACCTTGATGTTTGGAGATACGCGAAGAAAAAACACTTTCAGGGACGGAGGAAGAAAAGGTCCTGAGTATAGCCCACTAGTCAGACTCCCTTTAAGTGACAATGAAGGGACACCGTAGATTTTTCCCTTGAGTGCTAGTCAGTTGATAAGACGAGGGTTCTCGTGATTACCTACACCACCTCTGCCCTCATCACATCCATCCACACCACCTCCATCCTCACCCCCACCACTCACCCCATCACCTACACCACCACCACCCCCACTATTCAATATGACGAACTCCGTAAAACTACTTGTATTCAAGGGCATAGAGAATGAGGACCCGGACCAATTTTGGTTCGTCATAAAGGATGTATGGGAAGCTCAGGGTGTTGCGGATGATCACATGAAGAAGGTGACATTGGTTAGTGCTTTGTAGGATTGCATGATAACCTGGTACATCAAGTACTCTAATGAAAACCAGGCAGCTACACTAGTAGAGATCCAGACCGCATTGAATAAAGAATTTAGTAGGCCTAAGTCTGAAGCACAGTTGATTGTGTGATTCAAGGAAATTGTGATGAAATCAGGGAAGACCCCTTGGGAGTTAGATTAGAGATTTAAGTGTAAAATCCGCAAAGCCAATATGAATTTGACAGATGGGTAGCACCACGAGTGGTTCGTGGCTTCGCTCTTGCCTCACTTCAGGGTTACGCTGTCACAACAAAAGATTACGACTTAGGCAGAAGCCTTGGAAATTGCAATGAGACTACACAAAATGCTAATGCAAGATTCGAATTTGGGGGTTTAGCAAATTCATGCACAGTTACAAAACCTTTGTCTCGAAATGAAAATTCTAAAGCAGGACAAAATTGCTAAGCTGGAGGCACGCGAAGCCATTTGGTGCATAAAATGCAAGGGTCAGGGGCATGACAACGATCACTGCCCAGTTTTCATGAACTACGTTGCAGCAGGAGGACCAATGCCTCTAAGATCAGAGGCTGCAGGAGGGCCAAGTGCAGGGCCTATGCTATGGTGTACTATATGTCAGGTAGTAGGGAAACATACGACTGATAATTTCTATTTGCTATAGAAATTTGTACAAACACCGTAGTAACAATTTTTCAATTTCTGTCAACAATAGGCCATGACGAGCACAATTGTTGAAGTTACGAATTGATGATGGATAGGACACCTGCATACCAAATGTAGACATAAATTTGGCCTCCAGACCAAGGCGTTGGGGGAACACGAGGTCAATATCAGGGGTGCGACTGAGGCCGAGGTGAAGGAGGGCCTGGGAGAGGCCGAGGACAACTGATTTGTTACAATTGCGGAGGCCCAGGATACTAGGGGAGGGACTGTCTGAATCCAATGAGATTGTCATGCTGCTATTGTACTAAGTTTGACCATGCGACTGAGGATTGCCCAATGTTGTTGGCTAAGATTCACGAAAAGGGGGCGCAGCAAACGCAGAACGTCTAGATGATGAGAGTGGAGCCTCACAAGGAAGACCCTAAGGTAAAAATTATCCTACGGAGAGGAACCACGACTGGGGAGGATAAAGGGAAGCTGCCTACAGAAGGTGTATGGGTCTGCAAAGCACCGGAGAAGGAGACTAGGTTTGATTTGGAGCACGCAAAAGAAACATTTATGGAAGTGAAGAATAGTTTCACTGACGCTTCTACCTTTGGAAGTCAGGAGAAACCAACTGAAGAAATGGACCCATCCATGCTTACCACATTCTTGGAGACCTGCATGAAGTTGCTCCATGATAGTAAGGTTGTGAAGGGCCTACAGGAATTGATCAATCCACTAGTAGAAAATGAGAAATTAGTGACTATGTGACTAAAAGAGTTAGTCACTGCAACTTTTCCAAGTGAAATACTACCAAAATTGAGCAATTTTAAGTGACCAAACTAAAATCGACCAACATAATTCACTAATTTAGTCGCAGGTTAAAATAGGTGACTAGCTAATATGTAATACAACTAAAAATGACTAAATGAATGACTAATTTAGTCTAAGAACAAAAATACAACTACCTAACAAGTACTACAATAACATGAATCAGTTTTATATGTTAGCCATCTTAATTGTGTTAAGAAATATAAACTTAAAGTGATAGGGGATTGAAAGGTTCTTAAATATTGGTTGAAAGGTTATCCTTAAAAACTTCTTCATCCTCACATGGTGTGTAGGTGAGCCAACTTTGCATTATTTATCTTTAATAATTTGTAATTTTAAAAATATATTTTTTATTAAAAAAAATTGTTTATGTATTTTTTAAAAAATCTAAATATTCATTGAATCTAATTGGATCTAGTTCCAATTAGAAATTAGTTTGAATAGAAATTTTACTTTTTAAGACTATAATATCAAATAAAAACTACTTTAATTTCATATTAACTAACCTATATCCATCTTAACCCCACATCTATCAAGCGCCGAGAGGGATCCAATATCTCGAGGTGCAAACTTTTTTTTCTAGTGAAAAACTTGAGGAAATGTTTGCACCTTGAGAGATTGGATCCCTCTCGGCACTTGATAGTTATAGGGATAATATAGATCTAGGTTGGTTATATAATAGTATATAATATCTATATTTGTATTTGTGTCTCTTTGTTATTCCCTCTCTCTATCTCACCCCCAAACATACACACACTCTCTCCCTCTCTTCCCCTTCTCTATATATCTCTCTCTTCCCCTTCTCTCCCTCTTTATCTATATCCTTCTCTCTATTCCTTCCCACTCTCCTATCTCCCTCACTCTGTCTCCATGACTCCCTTTTCACCCCCTCTCTCTCTCCACCTTTCTCCCTCTATGTTTTTCTTGTTCCCTCCCTCTCCTGCCCCCTCCAATTCCATCTCTCTCTCCTCATCTATATCTTCCTTCCTCTCTATCCCTTATCTCCAACCTCCCTTTATCTCTCCCCCCAAATCACTCTCCCTCTCTCTCTCTCTTCCATCCAAATCTATCACTATCTCCCCCCTGTCATTCTCCATCTCTATGTCTCCATCTATGTCCCTTCCCCTTCTCTCCCTATATCTATCCTCTCCTCTTCTTTGTCTTCCCTCCTTTCCTCTCTCCCTCACTCTCTCTCTGTCTCTCCCTTCTCACTCCTCTCTCTCACCACCTCTATCTCTCTATGTCTTTGTTCTTTCCTCCCTCTCTCTCCCACTCCAAATCCATCTCTCTCTCTCTCTCTCTCTCTCTCTGTATAAATTTCACCGTAGATCTCCTGATAATGCAATGTAACTAAAGCAAAATACTTGATCTACTTCTACAAACAAAATTGTGGAAGCTTAATCGATTTTCAGCAAGATCAAATAGAACACATATAATAGAGAAGAAGATTCAATCACACATGAAACACAAAAGAATACTCTGGGGAAAGCCTCAGCTAAAAACCCCGCTATCTGTATTATCATACAAGTGGAAATATCTAAGGATTACATAAAGCTTTAGCTCACAAGCTCTCCAACTCTCAGTACAATCCCTCACTGCTGCTCATAGATAGAATAGACAACACATATGCCTTCCTTCAGTCCTCCAAGACTCCTATTTCATTGTGCAGTTTCTCCTAGGGTTCCAATGTTGCCACTTGTGTGAATTTTCCATTCATATAACTCTTCAAAACCAAAAGTAACTACACAATCTCCAAGGAATGAATTCCTTCTGCATGCAAGAGATATCCTCAATGGAATATTCCTACAACTGATAATACATTGTCCCATCATCTTATCTCAACCGGGTCTCTGACTGAACTGACATGCATGAGTTATTTATGAGAGAATATTCAGCTATCTGAAGTGCAACAGTTACATGCATGCATGCATTAACTAACCAAAATCACAATTAGTTCCACAAACTGTTGGAACTAATCTAACTGGACTTAACTCAGATAACTGAGCTAACTAATTACAAATCAAAGTACAACTCATCTTGATCTCCCTAATCAAGGTATAACTTCCTCAATCAAAGGGGAAACTGTTGCATGTCTTCAAATATACTTCATGTTTGATTTTCTACACCTAATTAAGTCAATATGAATTAATTAATTATTTTACAAACAACCTCTAATATCAAATTCGAATTTTAATTCTCAATTTTAGTTCAGGGACTAACTAAAATTGGAACGTATCCTGAAATGCTATTTATAGCAGTGCTATTTTTAGCACTTCTATTTTTAGCATTTCTTGTTGCTATGTTCAACACTCCCTCTCAACAAGAAAGGGATTTATCGGTCACCCCAATCCTATCTCTGTGGAACTCGAACTTGCATTTTGACAATGTATTTGTCTAAATATCTGCATCCTGTTCCTCAGTTGAAACATACAGCAACAACATGATCCTCTTCACCAAACAATCTCGAAGATGATGATACCGAATATCAATGTGCTTGGACCTGTCATGAAATACTGGATTCTCATAGAGTTTGATACGAATTTGATTATTGAAGTAGATCACAATTGGATCGATCCTCTGACAAAATAATCCAACTAGAATCTTCCACATCCAAATGGCCTCACATGCTGCCTGACTGGCAGCCATGTATTCAACCTTTGCTGAGCTAAGTGCAACTGACCTCTGTTTCCTGCTGTACCAAGAAATTGCAGCTAAACCAAGGTTGAAGATTCCTCCTAAATTGCTCTTCTGTTTGATGGACTCCCTGCCCAATCTACATCTGTGAAGCTTGAAGCTTCACTCCCTCTATCCATCTATACCACAATCCATACTGAGATGTGCCTCTGAGGTATCTCAGCACATGCTTCACTGCCTTCCAAAACAACTTGGTAGGATGAACCGTAGCTTGACTCAGCTGGTTCACGGCAAAGCATAAGTCATTTCGTGTGTTCACTAGATACATCAGTGAACCCACAAGCTGTCGATAAATAGTAGTAGCTACTACCTCACTTGAAGTAGCATCCTCCTTCCTCCAGTTACCAGCTAGAGGAGTTTGCATGGGCTTGCAATTCTCCATGTGGAACTGCCTAAGTATCTCATTGGCATACTTTCCTTAAGACAGAAACACTTCCTCATCCTTCTGCCACACTTCCCTGCCTAGAAAGTAGTGCATAAGACCCATGTCTTTCATTTCAAACTCTCTTGCAAGGTCCTCCTTGCAATACTTTATCAACTAATCATCACTTGTCAAAATCAGATCATCAACATAAAGAACAATTATCAATGGCTTACCTTCTACCATGATGTGGTAAAGGTTTGCACATGCTTCACTCTTGGTGAAGCCCAACCCGGTGAAATAACTGTCGATCCTAGTGTACCAAGCACGAGGTGCTTGCTTCAGCCCATACAAAGCCCTCTTAAGTCGGCACACATGCGGCTCACGATCAAAGGTCCCAAAACCTTCTGGCTGCTCAATGTATAGCTCTTCCTCAATCTTCCCATTGAGGAACGCAGTCTTCACATCCATCTGATGGATCTTCTAACCCATCTGAGTTGATAGTGCCAACATCGATCTGATAGATGAGTACCTTGCTACAGGAGAAAAATTCTCATCGTAGTCGATCCCCTCGACCTGTGAGAAACCACGGGCAACAAACCTTGCCTTATGTTTCTCAACACTACCATCAGCTGCCTTCTTTACCTTGTAAAGCCATCAGGAACTCACCACTGACTTGTCCTGAGGTCTTGGGACATCATCCCAAACACAGTTCCGAATGATGGAGTCGTACTCCTCCACCATAGCATCAACCCAGACTGGTTGCTACACTGCTTCCTCAAATGAAGAAGGTTCAGACTCTACACACTCCCCAACCAGGGCCATGTAACCAGTGTACCGCTTGAGTGACCTCCTCTATTTGTGCTGAGAAGATGGTTGCCCCACATTCTCTCGTGCATCCAGCATCAACCTGTCAGCTTCCCTTGAGCATTTCTACCCATCTTTGGAAGACTCAACATGAGTGGATGTCTCCACTCCTATATCCTCTGCATGCAACTACTCTGCATCAGTCTGAGGCTCCTCCTCCTTAGGAACTGAAAGTTCCTCCTCTGCATACAACTTGAGCTCCCTCTCAACTGATACTTGCATGGATTTCTGCTCGTCGAACTTCAGATCTCTGCATACCACTGTCCTGTAACTGGTAGGCAGGAACACTCGATAGTTGTGGGGTGTATCAGTGTACCCCACAAGTATCCCCAACTCAGTTGTTGGATCTAGCTTCTTCTGGGCATCTTTGGTCACATCGCAATAAAACGATGATCCAAAGATCTTGAAGTGACTCACATATGGTCTCTTCCTAGAAAAGGCTTCCATTGGTGTCATCATTCCCAGTATACGGTGTAGGCTTCTGTTCTGCAAGTATACTGTTGTATTGCATGCCTCAGCCCACAAATGAAGTGGTAGGCTTTGGTCATGCAACATCGCTCGAGCTGCTCCCACAATCAATCTGTTCTTCTTTTCGGCCACCCCATTCTATTGTGGGTTATGGAGTGTCTTCAACTCTCGTTTAATACCTTCTGTTGCGTAGAAGTCCTTAAACTATTGGGAGACATACTCTCCACCATTGTCACTATGCAAGTCCCTTATTTTCTTTCCAGATTGTTTCTCTGCCAAGGCTTTGAACTCACAAAACCTCAAGAAGGTCATATCCTTCTTTTGCATAAAGTAGATCCAACATCTACAATAAAAATCATCAATAAAAATAATATAGTACCTTTGTTTAGCGGTGGAGGTTGTAGAGAATGGTCCACACACATATGTGTGAACTCTCTCCAAGATTGCTCCAGCTCTACTGTCTCAATCCTAAAAGGAATATTTCGCATACTTACCCAAGGTACAACCTTTGCATGTATTCGTCTACTCCAGTTTTCTCTTGGGAAGTCTGGCAGAAATCTGTTGCATGATCTTCAAGGCCCCATGGTGCAAGTGGCCCAATCTTCTATGCCATAGCTCACCAACATCTTGGCCCTGCACCAAGTCTGCTTTGGAACTCAATGCAGCACAGCCATCTACCTCTAGCCTGTAGAGATTCTTTACTTGAATCCCAATCCTCTTGGTCTGTCCAGTGCCGATATGCCTCAGGAATACCTTTCCTTTACTAAAGACTACATCATAACCTTTGTCTTCTAGCATAGCGACGGACACAAGATTCTTCTTCAGACATGGTACATACTTTACATCAATCAGGGTGAGAGGAGCTCCATGCTCCCTCTGAAACACAACAGTACCTTCACCTGAAACACGGTACTTTCCATCATCGCCCATCTCGATCTGCATCTGGAGATCCTTCTCCTCCAAGTTACTAAAAAGATTCTTGTCGCCAATCATGTGGAATGAAGCTCCACTGTCCAGGTACCAAACACATCCCACCATGGATGAGACCATGCATACGATGAGGGAGAAATCCAATTCGAAATGTGAGGCCAGTGCCTCACCATCTGATCCCCTTGAGGATCCCTTCTTGGATTTCTTCGATGGACAATTCGTAGCATAATGGCCCACCTCATGACAATGAAAGCATCTCACTTTCGATTTGTCAATCTTCTTCCCACCATGGAAAGAACTGGATTTGGAATGGGACGCCTTCCCTTTCCCTTTCCTCGCCTTACTTGTTAAGGCTATATTTTCTTCATCATCTTGCTTTGATGAAGATCCATCTCTGGTGCTTCTCCTTATCTCCTCCTGCATCAAATCCGACCAAAGTCGTTCCCAATCTGGTAGTTTCTCTCTTCCATTTACTGAGTCTTGGTAGCTATGCCAGCTCTTAGGAAGACTGAGGAGAGAAAGACTCACCATGTCATCATCGGCAGTCGTGATCGCTACACTTCCAAGCTCATCCCTACAGGTGGTGAGCTTGTTCAGATATGTAGAGATCATGTCGCCCTTTTCAAACTTGATTTTCCGAAGCTTGTCTTTCAGTGCCAACTTCCTCTGATCGTTGCTATTCTGATATAGATCTTTCAATGTTTTCCACATTGAAAATGGTGTCTCCTTCCTATGGAGACTTGAGACTATGTGGTCTTGAAATCCCTCCAGAAGGATTCTCCTCACTCTAGCCACACATTTCTTCCATTTCGCCAATTTTGTAGCATTCGCTGCTGCTGGCTTGGGGACTTCTTGATTAATGAAGTCCTTCAAACCGTTGTCCTCTAATACTTCTTCCATGAGATCCTTCCAGACTATATAATTCGAGCTGCCATCAAGGGCATACACGAGTCTTAAACCATTGAACGCCATTGGTGAAATTTGAGATGTGATAAGAATTAAAATTCTATAATCAAGAACTTCAAACTTTGAACTTCTCCCTTTGTTATATATTGTTCTTCGCTTTGATCACCTTTGCTTCGATACCATGTAGAAATTTCACTATAGATCACCTGATAATGCAATGTAACTAAAGCAAAATACTTGATCTACTTATATAAACAAACTTCCAGAAGCTTAATCGATTTTGAGCAAGATCAAATAGAACACATATAACAAAGAAGAAGATTCAATCACACATGAAACACATAAGAATACTCTGGGGAAAGCCTCAGCTAAAAACCCCGCTATCTGTATTATCATAAAAGTGGAAATATCTCAGGATTACACAAAGCTTTAGCTCACAAGCTATCTAGCTCTCAGTACAATCCCTCACTACTGCTCATAGATAGAATAGACAGCACATATGCCTTCCTTCAGTCCTCCAAGCCTCCTATTTCCTTGTGCAATTTCTCCTGGGGTCCAATGCTGCCACCTGTGTGAATGTTCCATTCACACAACTCATCAAAACCAAAAGTAACTACGCAATCTCCAAGGAATGAATTCCTTCTGCATGCAAGAGATATCCTTAATGGAATATTCTTGTAACTGATAGTACACTGTCCCATCACCTGATCTCAACTGGGTCTCTGACTGAACTGACATGCATGAGTTAATTATGAGAGAATATTCAGTTATCTAAAGTGCAGCAGTTACATGCATGCATGCATTAACTAACTGAACTCACAGTCAGTTCCACAAACTGTTGGAACTAATCTAACTTGACTTAACTCAGATAACTAAGCTAACTAATTAAAAATCAAAGTACAACTCATCCTTATCTCCTTAATCAAGGGATAACTTCCTCAATCAAAGGGGAAACTATTGCATGTCTTCACATAGACTTCATGTTTGATTTTCTACAACTAATTAACTCAAGATGAATCAATTAATTATATCAAATTCGAATTTTAATTCTCAATTTTAGTTTAGGGACTAACTAAAATTGGAATGTATCCCGAAATGCTATTTATAGCAGTTCAATTTTTATCATTTCTTGCTGCTATTTTCAACACATTCTCTCTCTCCCTGCCCCTTCCCCAACTCTCTCTTAAATTTGATGGCATTATATTCTGTTTAAGAAATTATCTAGATTAAAAAAACTTAATTGGTGATAAAATATTAAACCTATATTTTGGATCAATCATGTCAAAGAAAATAAAATAATGAAAAACTTTAGAAAATCATGCACTATATTTAATCTATCCCTTGGATCCTTTCTTTATATATATATATATATAAAGAACTGGCATAGATCCATCTTAGCTTAATTTTTTTAAAACCTTAATTTAATTTCTATGGGAATATTTTTAGATAGTCATGACGATAGAGGGTTTAGATTTAATTAAAAAATGTTGTAAAATTAAATTAAATTAAAATATTTTTACTATGAAATAATATATGGGTTTTGGAATATGGTATTGATAAGCCATGATATTCACCCATGGTCTTGTAACAATTCGGATTTCAGGGTAATATCCATGCTAAAGTGAAGGCGAATATCCATGGTTAACAATCTTGCCATATTGTTATAAAATATTTTGATTGTGATATAAATTTATTTTTTTTGGCATGTGGTATTGATAATCCATGGTATTGACCCATGGTATTGTAACAAAGGATATTTTTTGCAAGTTCATAATATCTACCATAATGTGGGGGTGAATATCAACGGTTAAGAGTCATATTGTTATAAAATATTTTGGTTGTGAAATAAGTTATGGTTTTTGGACTTGTAGTATCGATAATCCATGGTATTGGCCCATGGTATTGTAACAAAGTCTATTCACAAGTTAATAACAAAATCAAAATATAACAAATTGAACTTTATTATTTTTATTAATTTAACTTTTTATTATTAATTGAGGCCATATTTAGATGTTTACACGGATCCCAATATCATTTTTAACTTCTTCTTCTTTTCTTTTTCCATTTCGTGTTTAGGGCTGGGTTCAAATAAAATATTCACAGATTACAACATCACATTGTAGCACTGCATTTTTCTCTTCCTGGAAATGCCAGAAGAAGGAATACCATCAATGTGATCTATGGATTTCATGGGATTAGAACCACAGATGGATTTTGCATGGGAAACACTTTAGGAGCGCATACGATTAGATGGAGGAAGGGCAAGGTCATTGGGCATGGAGATTTTGGCCATTTGTACATGGGTATGAATTTGGAATATGGAGAGTTCTTCCTTTTTACTAAAGATTACTTTTGTTCTTATGGGTAAACAATTTCGAGGGTTTATATGATCAAAGCATAAATTTCATCTAGAGTTGAGGGTTTAATGATTATGATAATGCAGATCTTGATTGCAGCCAACAATTCATCAAAATACAATACACAAGTAAGCATTTTGCATGTCCTCATTGTACAAAGGGTTTAGTGATTATGATAATCCAGATCTTGATTGCAGACAACAATTCATCAAAATACAATGCACAAGTAACCATTTTGCAGTAAGCAATTTTCATGTCCTCATTGTAAAAATGGTTTAATGATTATGATAATCTAGATCTTGATTGCGGCCAACCATTCATAAAAAGACAATGGACAAGTAAGCTTTCATGTCCTTATTGTACAAATTAGTTCGCTACTCCCTAACTCTTCTAGGATCAGAATGCATGAATTTTTATTTTTCCTTTTCACCTTTTCTTAGTGTTTGATTGTTTGTGTAATGGACTCTACCATGCCCAAATTTAATGATGCAGGAGCATCTGGTCGACAGGTTGAAGACCGAGACAGGGAGGACAGAGTTTCAGAAAAAGACTGGGAAGGTTAAACAGTTCGAGAAGGGACAGCAAGACTGTCAGGTTATTACATTTTCATTTTATTTTTCTTTACCAAGGTCAACTACAGTTTGTTTAATTTCTGTTGGGTAATTTTTAATTATTTTACTTTACTGTAGCTATCAGTGTTAATTGTAGTTAATAGATTAGATTATTTCAAATAATGTACACAGTCACCCTTTGTGGGACCACAGTGACAAATTAGACAGAGTCCGTTTTATAAACTGTCAAACAGAAACTGGAAGAACATAACTGTCTAACTGTTTGTAAAAGGTAATTGCTTACAGTTATCAACCGAATCACCTCTAAGGTATAAATGCCAAAACCGAAATCAAAAGGAGGGTTCGGAAGCTAAGCAACAAAAAAATATATTCAAAGAAATAGACAAAGAGAATTTTCTTTTTTCCTTCATCTAAGAATTCCTGTGCACAAATGAGTGTATAGACAAACTATCTAGGTTATGTACAATTCAAAATTTCTGATAAATAGCAGTTCTGTGTAAATTATTTTAACAGACAATACCGTGACCGAGAGTCACTAACATAGATTTAAATATATGTAAACAATTGCATAGCAAATAACAGTGCAGGTGAATATACAAACAGTATCCCAAACAACTGAGCGCACAACGACGCCATACACGACAACAGCAAAGCGTAAACGGAAGAACGAAGTGAAGAGCATAAGGTTCCCAGGTCGAAACCGGGTAAGAGACAAAACCCATGAAACTGAATATGAATTTGCAATTTCCAAATGCACATATATATATTACATTGCAGGCCTGAATCAAATAAAAAGTTTACAACGAAATTCGTGACAAGGGTCGAGCCCTTTCCGCCATTAAACAGGCGTAACGTAGAATATACAAAACCCCATATACTACAACAACAAATACAGACGCGAACTACAAACACATGGCCGAAGACCAACAGGGTACCTAGGGTACAAACCAACACGAATCTACAGGTAGCCTAAGAGTATACAAAAGCACAAAACGAAAAGCACAGAGCTACCCGGAAGCATGAAGCCGTAAACCGTTGTGAAGAGCCACGGAGCCATCACCTGCAATGACAACAAATAACCACGTTAGGGTTTGAAGGAGAGACAAAACCCTGGCTCGAAACAGTGCCATAAGTTCATGAGTAAAGGAATGAAATAACCAAGAAAACGAGGAATAAAAGAGAGGAGAGATATTGTACCTGTAGGTGAATGGTTTCCCTGTTCACCGAGACCAAACCTGACCACAGAGGGGCCAAATTGGTCAGACATTACTTAAGAAACGAAAAAGGAAATATAACAGAGAGCTAAGCTTACCAGGATGACGAGTTGAATGTCCGACACCAGCTGTTGCAGACCATCAAACATACATTGCCTCTGAGCATAACGAAACCCTCCATATTGAGAAACGACCACAAAGACACAGCTTTTGACTGAAGCAAACAAAAAATTCAAACAGAGAACAAGTCGACAGAGAAACCCACGGAAGAATCCAATAACGAAACCACTGACAGAGTTACAACTTACCAACGAATGCGTGAACCAAGTGTATAGGCGGAACCACGGTGAAAAACCAAGCATTCGAGCAGGAAACCCATCTAAAAACGACTAAGTATCGGCTGTTATCTCCAAGACAGAGCCGAGCTCGAAACCAGGTTGCAGAGCAGTGAAGTCACAATACAAAATGACAATGAGCGCGAAATGAATCAACAAAAGGGCAACCAGGAGGATTAGGGTTGCAACACAACCGAGGCGGACAGGTGTTAGCAGGAGAACCGACGAAGTACCGGGAGGTAGGTAGGTACTCACTACCTCATTCAATATCGGACAGAGCCAAATGATTTACAATCAACCGCAATCAACATACAGAATCTGAAAGTACCGTGGGTAGGTGAGCTGGAGAGGGGCCGCGTAGACGGGCCACATCAATTGGTATCAGAGCTGTTTTTCTTAGCTTTATTATTTTATTTGTTAGTTAGAGGAAGATGGCGGAAGTACAAGCGCCAAGACGAGGGCATGGCAGAGGTGCACGAAGAGGAGGAGGAGGAGATGAAGGATTAAGAGAACAAATTAGAGTTCTTACAGCTTGCTTGGAAGCAGTAGAAGCGGGTAGACGAAGAGACCCAGAATTGGGAGATGAAAGTGAGGAAGAAACAGTAGCTGCTGCAGAAGCTTCGGATGAAGAAGCTCCAGAACTAAGACTGCTGCGTTCAATCTTATTGGTCAGCAGCAAGCCAAAGACAGAAATTTCAAATTATGATGGTAGTCTGTCTGCTGATATTCTGTTATATTGGATCAGCGAACTGGATAAATACTTTGAGAATGAAGAGATTAGGGAGGATAAGAAAGTTAAGTTCGCCGCTACTAAGTTAAAAGGACATGCCCTCTTGTGGTGGGATAATGTCCAGGCAGACAGAAAAAGATTGAATAAGTTACCCATACGAAACTGGGTGAGGATGGTAGCGAAACTGAAAGGCAGGTTTCTGCCAAAAGATTACCAGGTTGAACTATGTCGGAGAGTGCAGAATTTGAGACAGAGGGGTATGACTGTCAAAGAATACACGGAAGAGTTCTACTGGGTCAATCTACGTGCTGGTTACACGGATGAGACTCCTGAGAAGATAGCACGGTATGTTAACGGTTTGAGGATGGAGATCCTGGACAAAATTAGTATTCTTTCTCCCAGAAGTATAGAGGAAGCCTTTCAGAGTGCTGTGAAGGCTGAGGAGAAAATTAATAGAAAGTAGAATAACAGGAGAGGAAGAGGAAGTGGTAGAGGACGAGGACAGTCCTACGGAAGAGGAAAGAGTGCTGCAAACAGTGAAGAAGGCAGCAGCTCAAAAACTTCAGGGACGATTGACAAAGGAGACAGCACTAGAGGAGGTCGGTCATATCAGCGTGGAAGAGGGAATGGCCACGGAAGAGGAACTGGTTTCCAGTGCTACAGGTGTCAAAAATGGGGACATCGATCCTTTGAGTGCCCAGAAGTTGAGCAGGCAAGTCAGAGAGGAACGTATATGGTTCAGCCGGAAGAGGCGGAAGCGCAGCCACGAGAAGTGGAAGATGTGGCAGAAACGGGAGAGGCATTGCTCCTGAATAAAGTTCTGCTAAAGCCAACCAAAGAAGTGTCTGAACCGACTCAGCGGAAGTCACTGTTTCGGACAGTCTGTAAATCTCATGGGAAGTGTTGTAAGGTAATAATAGACAGCAGAAGTACGGATAACTTGGTTGCCACTGAGATGGTCGAAAAATTGGGGTTAAAGCGGCTGAAACACCCCACACCTTACAAGGTGTCGTGGCTACAGAAAGGCCACCAGCTGTTGGTTGATGAACAATGTGAAGTGGAGTTTCGCATTGGCAAGTAACACGATACAGTGGTCTGCGATATTATGCCCATGGACGTGTGCCACATACTGCTCGGAAGACCATGGCAGTATGATAGAAGGGTGACACACGATGGAAAGACGAATTGTTACAAGTTTACGAAGGATGGGGTCAAACACACACTCGTGCCCATCAAAGACGAAGATTCAGCAGAATCTAGCGGAACAAAGGCGTTGTTATTGGGAGGAAAACAGTTCATCAAACAGATTGATGAAACTGAAGTAAATTTTGCAGTTGTGAGGAGGATGAAGCCAGTATTACTGAGCATAGAAAGGACAGAATTTCCTAAGGAAGTACAAGAGTTGTTAGAAGAATTTCAAGATATTGTAGAAGAGGAATTGCCTGATAAGTTACCCCCTAGGAGGAGCATCAGCCATCATATCGATTTTATACCAGGAGCGAGTTTACCAAACAAGGCAGCGTACAGAATGAGTCCAAAGGACAATGAAGAAGTGCGCAAGCAAGTGCAGGAATTGTTGGACAAGGGACTGATCAGAGAGAGTTTAAGCCCCTGTGCAGTACCTACAGTCCTTGCGCCCAATAAGGGTGGAGAGTGGCGAATGTGTACAGATTCGCGGGCTATAAACAAGATCACCATCCGTTACAGGTTTCCCTTGCCTAGGATGGATGACATGATGGATTGCCTTAGTGGAGCAGCGTATTTTACGAAAATCGATCTGAAAAGTGGGTCTCATCAGATCAGGATTAGAGAAGGCGATGAATGGAAGACAACCTTCAAGACCAACGAAGGGCTGTACGAATGGCTGGTTATGCTGTTTGGGTTGAGTAACGCTCCAAGTACATTTATGAGATTGATGAACGAAATGTTAAAGGAATTTATTGGAAAATTCGTGATAGTCTATCTGGATGATATTTTAATTTTTAGCAGGACAAAAAGGGAACACCTTCAAAATATTCGAAGAGTATTCGAGAAGCTGCAGCAGAACAAACTGCTGGTAAATTTGAAGAAATGCACTTTCCTATAGAAGGAGTTAATATATCTGGGGTTCGTAGTGGCGGAGAATGAGTTGAAAATGGACCCAGAGAAGATTACAGCGATCATGAGTTGGCCATCACCAAAGAGTTTATTCGAGGTACGTAGATTTCATGGTTTAGCAAGTTTTTACAGAAAGTTTATCAAGAATTTTAGTGAAATCTGCGCGCCAATGCTAGAAACCATCAAAAAGGCCAGTCAACCTTTTTGCTAGACTAAAGCGG